>JAFIDM010029394.1:0-14297 GCA_023159025.1 Thereuonema tuberculata | reverse complement strand
TAATATTATTTGTACTGATTACCATTTTCTGATATTGCATTAAAAAATCCTAAAAAAAATACGATATAATCAATGACAATTGATCTTTATAAACTCATTATATTTATTCATTTCTTACTTTATATAGCTAGTTACATATTGTGTATTGGTAATTTCAGTTTGTAAGACAGAATCTTTACGTAATATAAACTTTCATTAATATTTAAGACAAGACCTATATTGCTTTTCTTGTAAAATAATGTGATATAATTATATATTGATATTTATAATACAAAATAAATTATCTGAATTACTTTTCATATTAAATATAATTGTTCTTCCTACATTTCATTTGTTATAAATTAAATTTTTTTTTCATTTCTTTATAGGTACGTCAATTTACTGTCTCCTTAGAATTACAGAAAAAAAGAAGTAACCCCTAAGTAAGTAGTTGGTTATCTTATATTTTACATTAAAGTTTATATGTTGTACACTGGTGTGCAAAACTTAAGGATAACGCATGTTTTGACTGTAGCATACAGGAGTGCCCTGGATATATCAACTTCATACCAAATGGAAAACAACACTGATACCAACTGCGGATACAAAATATATTTAGAACTTCATTCAGAATTCGATATATATATCCTTCATTATTACCCAAGTGCTTTGTTCCTAACCCAATATGGCACTAATAGAGCAACAACCATTATTTGAAATTCACTCTTTCGATTTTGGAAAAAAAAAAAAGGAAATGCCAATGGGCAACAATTATGAAAAATAAAAATCATATTTGACCTTATATTTCCATTAATCTACTTTCAAAAGTTAACCATCCTAAAAATCTCGGCTCAATTTGAAGTATTTTTCAAGATATTGGCCTGCGAATACACCCAGATTTGTGTCATGACGTTATCAAAACGAAAACGCTCTGTGATTGGTGTGACGTCATTTGTCCCGACCGCGAGACTCGATCAGCGTTAAAGACTCGTTCAGCACAAAACTTTCCCGATTTTTGTGTTTTATTCAATTTTCAGATATGCCTCTGCCGGATCCCAGTTTTGTTAAGGGCAATTAGGGAATTTACCGATGGTAGATTCCCTAATGATTGCCAGTTTTTTTGCTGGAAATGAAGATTTCGTTTTCGCCGAAATCTTAAAGGACATGAAAACTTAAAGGCAATCAATACTCTCTTAGCAAGCAAAGATAAACACTTGTTGATTTTTAGGTATTGTATAAAACTTTAATAAAAATTTAAACGTTTCATTTATGTAATTTTAGATGTGGGAGGATTTCGTAAGACGAGTCTGCTGTAGGCTACGTTCAGCTGCGAAGGCAACACGGGGCCAAAAAAAAATGCATTTATATCTACTTCTAAATTTGATAATAATAAAACACATACGTATAATATGCACCGAGTATACTGTGAATACTACATAATTTTTTTCTTCACAAAATCTTTCATTACATCATCAAAATTGACCGATTTCGTCGACAACGAGAACTTCTAAAGCCCGCCCCCGGGGCCTGCGACCGGCCACTGCCGTAGCTTCGTAAAACGAAGGCTAGGTTACGGGTGAGACACGCAAACAAAAGCAAATGTATATTTTCATACTTCAGAAGCAAATCGCTTCAAATTTAATAAATAAAATAAGAGAACTAAAAAACAGTTTTTTGCTTCTTTGGAAAAAAAAAAATTCAGCATTAGCAAAACACGGCAGAAAAGAATTTAGAAGTTATTTCTAAATTATTGGTATTGGTCACATTATTATTGTTACTTTGCGCACGTTAATAACCTTCATAATTTAGAAGTTATTTTTAAAATAAATTTAAAAAGAAAATATAATTTTAAATCTTTTCTGTATAAAACTATTCTCTAATTGACCGAAAATATAAATGGTGGACTCTACGAAACAGCAACGTTCAATCTTAATTTTGTTGCGTTTATCACTGAGTATTTTTTAGCTTTTTAATGTATTTTATAACAGAGAAAAAATACTAATAAATGTTTGAGTATTTATTTCATTTTAAAACCATACTAAAAATAACTTCAGCCACATCAGAGAACAATTTAAATAATTCCGAGTAATGCATTGGCAGTCACCATTAAATCCATCGTAAGAAATAATTTTATTATTATTTAATAGCATGCACATTTTAGAAGAAACATAAGTTATTTTGTAATACATTAAAGTGATCTTGACAGACAATACAATTAGATTTTTCGGCGAGCGGTGTTTCTTTTCTTACTGCATTCTTCGGCACGGAATTAACAATTTTGTCTGGCGAGGTGACGCTTGTATTTTTGCACATTGGAATAATATAATATTTATAATATCTTTTAACTCCTGTGAAAGTTTCACAGAAGCCATTTGAAAGAAAGCAATGATAAACTGAGTAAGAACTCTCGCGCCTGCCTGACTCGCTTGTTGACAGGGAACTCTGACGTCACGACCAGCACGTGACAACGCTTTTTGGAGGCGTGGCTAAAAGCCAAACTTTGAGTGTAAATTTCCCCTATTTAGAAACGACGGATTGAAATAAAATTTTAACCACATTAATATTATGTTAATTTCTCTCAGAAAATAATTTTAGCTCAATATGACAATTGTGCCCCATTAATTTTCTGACATCTAATTAGAATGTATTTAACTTTGCTAATGTCATTGGTAATCTTTAGCGATTGATAAATCACTTTCAAATGATCTACTTTTACATCCTTCTACGGATTTTCCAGTATTAATCGTTGTGATTTTACGTTTAAGAGGTCTAACAGAGACACATTTTCATTTAACATTTCCTAATCCTAAGGTATTTCTCCCGTGTTTCTGAATGAAGGTAAATGAAATGCGATGTTATTTTAAAATCTGTTTGTTCCCTTAATAATAGTTCATAGTTTAGAATTCTCTTTTATTGAAGATAAGATACTGCATTATATTATTTATAATATCCTTTCTCTCAAAAGATATGTTAATTAAGAAGAAGAGAAAAGTCAGAGGAAATTCAAAATTAAATTAAAGACTTGAATCTCCAAAGATTCTGTAACTAATGTATTCTGTCATCTTTTTTTTAAATACCTCTATATTAATTAAGATTTCTGGATTAACATCAAAGATAATTATGTAGGGGCATTTGTAATAACTAATAAGATAAAATATCTAAATAATAATTATTATTATAACAAATGCAACACCATTTTAGACTTGAAAGTCAGAATTCCCATTAAACATTAAAATTAAAATATTAATTTTAGATTTTTTTTCTACATTCCTTTAATAAATGATGAACTTGAAAATTAAAATGAGCCAATTTTTAATTAAAGTTCCTAATAACAGTTGAAAGTAACAAAATAATGATGAAATAAATGATCACTTTTATCACTGATAAGTTTTTGATCAGGATTGATGACATCTTTTAAAGAAACAGTTTTCAGAAATAGTTTTCAGATATATTTTGAAACTTTATTGATTTTTTAGTGAAGTTGACAGCTTCAGAATCAATAGATCTATCATTAGACTTTATCCTTTTCACTCTCAGAAATGACAATGAATCAAATGGAAAAAAAATCACTAATTTGATTCATTAGGATTTTTGAGAGTGAAAAGCACTAAGTCAAATGATAGAACTAATGATTCTGAAGCCCTTTCATCTATATAGTATTTGGATGTTCCATGGGGAGACTGAAAAATATATTTACATTTCTTCAAATTTGACATCTGAGAAGCACTATTTCTATTTGTCTTTATGACGAAATAGTTTTATGACTAACCTAATTTCGCTGTTAATCATAAACTTTGTCTAGAACCTTCTTACCACTTTATGTTTCCTTGATAAATAGATAGCTGTTCTAGATATCTTAGAACACTTGTAGTTTAATGTTAGTCTTCTCTTTTAATTATCAGGATGGAAATCTCTACAGAAAGCACAGATTAAATTAGCAAAAGAAAAGATTTTTAATAATCAACATCTTTTTAATGTTTCTTTGCTTTTCTAATATCACAACTAAACTCTGAAGTTTCTATTAGAAACTTCTATTAGAAACTCTTTCTATTAAAAACTCATGAATTCTTAATTTTAAAATTAAAGAGAAATTCAAGACCTTGTAAGAATTGATGTTATTCTTTTTTAGAAGATTCCAGAACTTTGAGAAGTTATTTAAAGATATCTGGTCTTTTTCTTTCTTTCTTCTTCAAAATGACTGTCTGTATTTTCTCGAGTTGAATGATGAATTGATGAAATATAAAGAGAAATGAAGTAAAAACACAGTTGGTTGTATAACGATAATGTTCCTCTTAGATATAATCATTGAACTAAAAATAACGAGATGAAATTTAGTGATAGGCCTAGAAAGAGTCTGGTTTTGTTTTCCTAGATATTATTTTGAAAACGTGTTTTTCATCATCATCATCGTATATATTCTGTTTCATTATATATATTATAAAAGCGTTATTTTGTCTGTCATAAGACTTTACGTTTTTCCAATTTTGTTACCAAACTATAAGAGATAAAATGTAGCTCTTTTTAAGACAAACAAAATGCTACAAAAATCTTTCGAAAAAAGTTTTTGGTTTCCAAGATGGCGCCTTTTAAAGGGACAAATTTTGACTTTTTCTCAATGTAAACGAAAAATATAAAAGATGGAAGAGAACATTATATTGAGAAAATGTTGGCATTTGAAAGTTCTATCGAACGATATATCACTTATTCACAAACGCTTCAGCGTTTGCAAGATACATGCAAAAATGTGAATTTTCGGTGTGTGACGCCGACCCGCAATACATCCGAGTTATTCGGAGAAGCCACAACGGGCTGGGAAGTTAGATATTCTCCGACGATCGCAACATTAATTTGCTAAATAAATAAAGTTTGTTTTATGAATGCTATATATGCAAGGGTTCCGGAGCGAAGCGACGGTACCCGGCTATTATTATTATAATATATAAAAACGTATATTATAAAACGTTATTCTATCTGTCATTCTGTAAGCAAAATGCTAAATTACAAATTACTAAAATGTTACAAAAATAGAGAATCTATTCATAAAAAATGAAAATATATTAAACAACTGTCAAACTATATTGATTGGCGACGTAAATATAGATATTTTTCAAAATGAATAAAAACAATGCAGTACAGAAATACGTAAAATTTATGTGCGATAATGGTTTCAAAAATCGTCTTTACGGAACAACAAGAAACTGTACAATTCATGGAAATACGAAAATAAATATAGAACATATTTTAATAAATATAAACATAAATAAATAAACATGATATCAAAACACCAGGAATAATATGTAAAGAACGAATCGAATAACAGTTGAAAATGAGAAAATAACAGATCCAAATATAATCTATAAAGAACTAATCAATGATGTTAACAAAACAAAATTCATGAAAATCTACATATATAAAAAGAAAAGTCCTGACTCACTCACTCACTGACTCATCAACGCCCACCCCAATCCCTTGGATCTAGAAAGCTGAAATTTTCCACAGAGGTTTCCTTTATGATGTAGACAAGGAATAAGGCCGGATTTTTCGAAATTCGGGATAGGGAATAATCTGGCAAACTGACGATGAAGTGTATGGCGGCAACCCCAGGTGTGTGGCGCCAACCCGCAACACACCTGAGTTAAGTGGCGAAGGGCACAACTGGCTGGGAAGTCGTATATTCTCCGATCTCAATATTAATTTGCTAAATAAAAAAAGAAAAAAATATATTTTTTTTAATGCTATATATGCAAGGGTTCCGGAGCGAAGCGACAGTACCCGGCTAGTCATTCATATTTCTTAAGAAGAAACGATTTCATTTCGACATACGATGAATTTTCGTGATGGAACTTTGTTGAGAAAATAGTGCTTGAATATGACTGAAATTTCTAGAAGCTTCCATGATTTAATAAAAAAATAAGGTTTGAAGGATATATGGAAGGATATACATGAAGGATATCGTATGGAAAAGAGCTCAGAAGCAGCTCAACAGACCTCTTAATATTTATTTCTTGTAAGTTAAAATAGTAAAATATTCTTTTCGTAAAATGAACCTTACCCTTAATTTATTAGATTGAATCTCAGTTCTAAACAAGCGACTGGAAATCTTGAAAGCTTATGGTGGTCAATTTACAAAATCATATGAAGTGAAAGACTATTAAGAACAATAAAATGAGGAATAAGAACAGCACAAGCTTAAATAAATTATCGGGAAGGAATTGGGAACGGCCGTTTCGCCCTACAGGTGACTCATCAGCCCGATCTCCGCCTTCCCCTATAAAAGATCCAGAAAGGCAAGATCCTATCTGAAGGCCATCGGGGAAGGCAGAGATAGGGCTGATGAGTCCGCTGTAGGTCCAAAGGATCGTTCATGATTCCTTCCCGATAATCGAATCAGAATGGCAATTTATTTAAGCTTGTGCTGTTCTTATTTCTCATTTTGTTTTTTTCCAGCACGTTAAAAGATTAATAAGCTTTGCAAAAAAAGAAATACTTTAATTACGAAAGCCAGATAAGTATAAGTACTATATAAATCAATTGCTTTCTCTTAAATTTCCAGCATCCACAAATCTTGGAATATCGTCTGGACACATGGTATCGGACTTTATGGTAGGTCAGATGGAGTATCTGACAGTGCTGTATTTTCAAATTCTAAATATTCAAAGGACAGTCTTCTTAAAGATTGCTACAATTTGTACTTCTTTAGGCAATAAAGCTACAGCTAAATAAAAAAGAGCTAAAATTATTACACACAAATCTTTTTTGAGATACAATAAAAATAAACAATATAAAGCAAAATTTATCAAATTTGAAGTCTCTGTTAAAAAGTATAAATTATTAACGCACATAATAAAACAAGATGAACATTAAAAACTTCACAGACTACTTATAAAGATGGTAGTTTTCCCGATGTGTGCTTATCCTCGAAGAAACTCCGCAAATGCCAGCGAAAACGATAGATTTCTATAGTTTTCATCGCCTTTCATTATGTATGTTATTTTTTTTTTTTTTTACTTTTCAATGGAACTTTTTACACAAGCTAAATTTTTACTTAATATTCAAAATTTGTCTTTTTACATTCAAAACTGATTTATCAATAGATCTTATCCTGTTTTAAGATGTGAAAATTTTAGATACCCGGTATTTAAAAGAGTTTGTTTAAATTTCCAGTTTGGTCAAAAGGGAATATTTCCAGAAAAAGATTGTTTAAATATTATTTAAAAAAAATATGCATATTTTGATCATCTTAATACTTTCCTTAATATTTCGTCCACTCAATTGATTTTCTATTTACTTTCTGATACCTATTAGCCAATTACGTGTCTCATTTTGCCTGTATTAATATTGACTTGAATAATAAGTGAATTTAATACAAATAGTGATTATTTTTTTATTTATTTTTAGTTTGTTATGTATTTTTGTGATGGAGGTTTTGTATCTAATTATTTGAACTTTTCTTTGGTCTGCAATGCTTAAATAGTTCTTAAGTAAATATACAAATAATAAAATTGTTTCTTTTTCCTATTAACTTTAAGAATGATATTCTGCTATCACTAGAAAGATATTATAACTCATTGAAGAAATATACTCAAAAAACTTAATAATTAGACGGACCCTAGGGTTCACCAAGCCCTCTGCCAAAGGGTACCGGGGTTTTTACTCGGGGGTTAAAGAGGGGGTGTCGAGCAGATCATCCGACCTCAACTTGTCCCGTTGGCCGAGAATCGCTGGGAGCCTAAACCTCTCGCTCATCCCAGGGCCTTTATGGTCTGTTCTCTTACAGTTCAACAGTTATCCCTTACAGAATAATCTCAGAGTTATAATACAGAATTTAATCTCTAAATCTATTTCAATATTTGCTTGATTTCTGTGATAAGAACTTCTAGGAAGTTTCTGTAATTTCTGTGTGTTTCTAGGAAATAAAACTCTTCATTCACTTCTCAATATCTGTAGAAAACAGAAGATACAATTGCTGTATTCCGAAAACTTCTTCAAATGTAAATGAATCAAAAAAATTAGAAAATGCCTGAAATACCTACAAAACTTAAGTTTTAAATTGTTAAAGCAGAAAAAGATACTGAAAAGTGAATTACTAAGCAATTTCCTCTGAAAGAATGATTTCACACAAATCTTTTTAGAGATATAATAAAAAACAAACAATATAAAGCAAATTTTATCAAATTTGAATTTGAAATCTATTAAAAAAGTATAAAATAATAATGCACATAATAAAATAAGATGAACACTATGAACTTCACGGACAACTAATAAAGATAGAACATTCCTGAGTGAGTGCTTATTTTGGAAGAAGAAAGGAGATGAACACTATAAAAATCTAACTATTTCGCTGCAGATGCCAGCGATATCAATAGATTTTTATAGTGTTCATCTCCTTTTAGTAGAATTTTTTTATTATTTAATTAAACTATTTATCAGTAGATTTTACATTCTTTTAAGATGTGAAATGTTTTAAATACCCTGTATTTAAAGAGTTTGATTAAATTTCGAGTTTGGTCAAAAGAGAATATTTCCAGAAAAAGATGTTTGCAAGAAAAGCTCATTGTCACGGAAGAGGAATTATCTAAAGAACCACTGATGTCTCAAGGTCCTGAATCGAACAAACCTTTTATTTCTTTTATATATTTCTTTTTCCAGTGCACCTAAAATTCTGAAAATTTAAATATAAGCATATGAAGCATGTGAGATTCATATTTTCATGTTTTAAATTTTTCACGATATTCTATAGTTAATTAAATTTAAATTCAATAACAGTCAATTTTTTGGGGTGTTTTGAGGTATTTGGGGTGTTTACTCGGTATTGTCAACTCAAAAACACTTGCCTGAAACCTGAAATGATAAAAAATTTGCAAAATGATGTTTTGTATTTAAAATATTTATTATTAGTATAACTGTTAATTTTTTTAAAAAATATTTGATCTCACAAAATTTGAAAAAAATATTTTTTCTTGATCTAGTGAAAAAATATTTTCGATACAAATCATACATACATACATAGTTCTCTGCCAAGGGCAGGTCCTTCACTGCAAACCCAGCATTCTCCAATCTTTCCTATTTTCTGCCTTCCTCTTCGTCTCCACATAAGATCCATTTACCATAATGTTGTCGATCATCTTAAATCTTCTTCTGCCTCGAACTTTTTTACCGTTCACCATTCCTTCCAGTGCATCCTTCATTAGGGAGTTTCTTCTCAGCCAGTGACCCAACCAGTTTCTTTTTCTCTTCCTGATCAGTTTCAGCATTATTCTTTCTTCACCCACTCTTTCTAGCACAGCTTCGTTTCTTATTTTGTCTGTCCATTTCACATGCTCCATTCTTCTCCATATCCACATTTCAAATGCTTCTAGTCGTTTCTCTTCACTGCGTCGTAATGTCCATGTTTCTGCCCCATACAATGCCACACTCCACACAAAGCACTTCACTAGTCTCTTCCTTAGTTCTTTTTCCAGAGGTCCGCAGAAGATGCTCCTTTTCCTATTAAAAGCCTCCTTTGCTATTGCTATCCTCCTCTTGACTTCTTGGCAGCAGTTCATAATACTACTTATAGTACACCCTAAGTATTTAAAGTTGTTCACTTGTTCCAATGTCTCATTCCGAATACTTATGTTTATCTTCTTTGTCTTTCTTCCGATAACCATAGTCTTTGTCTTGTTTACATTTATCTTCATTCCATATTGTTCACAGCTGTCATTCAGCTGCAGTAGCATATCCCTTAGTATCATCTCCTCTTCTGCTAACAATGCCATATCATCAGCAAATCTTATGCACTTTATTCTTCTTCCTCCTACTATCACCCCTCCCATGTTCTGAAAACAATTCTTCACTAACTCCTCTAAGTAGATGTTGAACAGCGTAGGTGATAGAGGACATCCTTGTCGCACTCTTCTCCCTATTCCACTTCCCTCTGACAATTATTTTATTATTTTATAATTTTTTTTTATCATTTCAGTCTTTTGTCAAGTTTTGTTCAGTTGAAAATACCGAGTAATACCTCGAAAACACCAAAAACATTGATTGTTTTTGAAATTTAATATAATTAATCACAAAATAACTTAAAAATTAAAAACAAGAAAATAGAAATCCCAGATAGTTCATAAGTTCATATTTAAAATTTTAGAATTTTAGGCGCATTGGAAAAAGAAATATTTAAAAGAAAAAAAAGGTTTCCAGTCGTATGAATTTGCTTGAGTCATGACCTTAAGCAAATGACATTGATCGTTTAAGCTAATCCATTTGCTAAAATCTGCCAAATAATTATATTTTGGAGACGAAATATCGTCGGATATTTTTTTGTATTTTTTTTTCTTTTGTGGAAAATTTATGAGTTTATTTTGGCTGAGATTATCTCTTAAGCAGATACATTTATTATTACCAAGATTGTTTTCCTTGCTAGATAAATGTAGTTAAAAAAATTAAAAAAAGGTAAAAAAAAAAAAAAAAAAAAACTAAAAAAAGTTTTTTTACAGTTCAGTTTACTTTCTCTTCGGTTTTGTTGAAATATTTGTTGAATCATATAGTTTACGTACAAAAGTATAATATCAGCAAAAGAAGTTAACTATTGAATATTAGTATAATTAGTATTCTGAATCAGCTGCTGTTCTTATTTACTGTTTTTGTTACTATTTAATCTTACGATAACTTCTCTAGTTTTATAATCAGTATTATATATTTTATATTCAGTATTGAATAAATAATATCTGCGTTCCAACCAACACTAGTGTGTGTCCGTTAATAAAGTAAGCGTTTGAGTAGCAAATTGTATGGAGTCATGTTTTCTTGTGTTTATGGGAAAGTTGTAAATTGATTTATTCATAACTACTCAGTCTCTTAACTTGACTAATTTCCTGTTCTCCGCTACTTTCAACTGCTTTTGTTTCCGGTGATAAAACAGAGAATAGAAGCTATTTTGTCGTAATCGCAAAACAACAACATGCCAATACAGTGATCTCTGGATCCTGAATTACTTTTAGGCCAGTCAATATCGACACAAAAAAAGGCAAACATCGCAAACGCGCATGTATCTACGATTCTTTCATATGTTTTTAGGACCCCTCAGAGTAGTGTATACCCAAGTTTGCAACCCTGAAAACCCTGTGCTACTCCTGTGGTGTTCGAAAAACTGCGAAATTCGGGCACTCGGGTCAGTTTTGTCGAAAAACACACCGGAAAAAAGCGTTTCTCGGGTATCGTCACTCTATACTTTTGTAAATCAACAGAAATTTTCTACAATTTGAGCCTAACTCGAGCTCTCTAGGTCTATTGGTTGCGGAGATATAGCCAGTCAAAGATGGGCAAGTTTTTCCAAAAAGTGGAGAGTTATCGGTAGGGTCATGTTCCAAGACGCGTACCGGCTAAACTAATGGTTCTAGAGAAAGATCATGAAAACGGAAGCTGTAGAGAATTGAATTAGCTGAAGTTAGATTCCAAAATGGTGCCTCTAGGCCTCATAGTGTCCTCAAAAATGAAAAAATTGTAAAACATCGGAATTTGAAAAAATGAGGAAAACATTGTACTGAATCATGTTGGTTTAGTATTTCTTTAAAAACACGTACAAGAATGTGAAGTTAACATTATGATCTGGCCCAACATTGTTAACAAGGTGATCTGGCATCGCAATGATTCAGTCAGAGCCATTGTGGCGGGATACGTTAGCTACGTTTTCAACCACTTTGGTACAAACATAGCTGTGGTGTTTGATGGATACCCACACGATGCATCTATGAGGAGCACTAAATCAGCTGAACGCCTGCGACGCTCTGCTTCTCTCTCCTGCAGTGACATGTTGTTTGATGAATCAACACCCATCAAAGTTCCCCAGGCAGAACTGCTCTCCAATGAATCTAACAAACGCCGCTTGATCACCATGATGCGTACTGAATTTGAGAGGCAGGGTATCGAGGTACATCAATCTCAAGAAGACGCCGATACTGATATAGTGATGACTGCACTCCCCAAGAGCTCATCGTTCGAACAAGTTTTCATCATGGGGAGGACGTCGACCTACTGCTCCTCCTCAACGGCTTAAGCTCTGAACAGACGAACGTGTACTTCCAGAAAGGCGGCAGAGGTGGGTCAGAGTGCGCTCACTATACAGCAAATTCCTTCACATGTGGAGAAATGAAGGTTCCACGAGGGATGGTTGTGTTCCTGCATGCCATCAGTTGGTGTGACACGACCTCTGCCCTTTTCTGGCAAGGCAAGATGAAGTGGTGCAACGTCCTCAAAAATAAACCCCACTGGATAGATCTCGCCAGCATTTTTCTTGATCGAAACTCCAACCAGGACGAAGTGAGAAATGCTGGCGAGAAGATCTTGATGAACCTGAACGGCGGAGATGCGGGAACGCTGAACACCCTACGATACTTAGCATTTGAAAATCAACAGCTACGGCCAAAGTCAACCTTGCCCGCCTCCCCCCACAACAGAGGCTGCAAAATATCATTCGTGGAGGCCTACCACCAAGTACAAACATGGTTGGAAGTCGACAAAAACCCTTGTGATTGGATATGGGTTACCAGCGAACAAGGTCTCATGTCCTTCACAATGTGCACAGAGCCGGCTCCTCAGATTCTGCTTAGAATGGTGGCTTGCAAATGCAAGAAAGGGTGCTTAGGGTCGTGCACTTGCCGAAAGGCAGGGCTCAAGTGCTCTATCCTATGTTGCTTTTGCCACGAGCGCAGTGGCACAAACGTCACCCCTATCATCCTGGACGAGGAGGATGAGGATGTGGACGAAACAACACCATATGACGACCCGCCTCCACCTCCAGAAAACGTTGTCCATCCTTCCAATCCCTCCCCCACTGATCCAGACTGGATGAAACCTGGCCCTTCCAAAAGGGAGAAGTTCTAAACTACTGCGGTGTTTATGCTCGACTGTGTACATAGAATTTTCTTGTTTACATTTATGTTTCCGAACAACATTGTTTATTTTATGTTTAAGTTTATTTGTATAGTGTATATTTACTTGAAGCCATATGTTACATCTATAATGTTAACTGCACATTCTTGCATGTGTTTTTAAAGAAATACATGATTCTGTACAATGTTTTCCTCATTTTTCCAAATTCCGATGTATTACAATTTTTTTCATTTTTGAGGACACTATGAGGCCTATAGGCACCATTTTGGAATCAAACTGCATCTAATTCAATTCTCTACAACTTACTTTCGTATGATCTTTCTCTAGAACCATTAGTTTAGTCGGTACGTGTCTTGGAACATGACCCTACCGATAACTCTCCACTTTTTGGAAAAACTTGCCCATCTTTGACTGGCTATATCTCCGCAACCAATAGACCTAGAGAGCTCGAGTTGGGCTCAAATTGTAGAAACTTTCTTTTGCTTTACAAAAGTGTAGAGTTACGAGACCCGATAAACGCTTCCTATACGTGGTTATTTTCGATAAAACTGACACAGGTGGCCGAATTTCGCAGTTTTTCGAACACCACAGCAGTAGCACAGGATTTTCAGGGTTGCAAACTTGGGTATAAACTACTCTCAGGGGTCCTAACAACATATAAAAAAATCGTGGATACATGCGCGTTTGCGATGTTCGATGCTTTTATTGACTGGCCTATTTCTGCTTTTAAGTTAAGTAGTTTAAAAGATATCGCTTCATTAACATTGCAATAAACAGATGATGACATTTCAGAAATACAGTGACCTTCAAATTATATTTTTTCTTATATTAAATTTAAATAAACACAATTTCTATCAGAAATTTTCGAAAAAGGTGTAAACTAATGAAAAGTATTTGTTTGTTTTGTAACCACATTAACAATTCAAATTTTAACTCCTTCAATTAAGCGAAAGCGAGATACAAAATATGAAAATTAAAAATTTATGTAAAATATCAGATGTTAAGAAATGAGGAAGAAAATACAAAGAAAGCTTTCTGTGCTCTTTCAGAGAACGATTAACAAACTTCATTTTAAGTTAAAAGAAATTACCAGGTGGTTTTTCAGGTTCAGGCTACTTCCGGGTTAGTAGGGTGAGAAAAATGAAGACAGTTAGACAAAATCTCGTGTATAATTACTGAACGATTATTTTAAGAACGAATATGATATCCATTGTGGCCACTTATTGGAGTTGTTCAAATAATGTAAATTGGGGTTTAGATTTACTGAATGAACTTAATGCAGGCCTCATTTGAAATTGTTCTTGACCTTTAAATTACAACTGCTTTGAAAAAACTAGTTGTTTATTTGACAATGTATAGTGGTGTCTCTTCTAACTTGTGTGTGGATGTTTGATAGATTGAAATTGATTTTGTTTTTATTAAAAAACATTAATTGACTTCTTCTA
>JAFIDM010029393.1:0-14297 GCA_023159025.1 Thereuonema tuberculata | reverse complement strand
CATGATCTTGGACTGAAATAATTCCAAAATACTTACTTAGGAGAGAACTGATAGAAAACTGTGTGTTTGTTTTGTAGTTTTTAAGTAAATTAAAAGTTTATGTGGCACTCTTTGCAGAAGCACGCCTATAAAACATGGCAACGTTTGAACCATTTTCAAGATGACAGAAAACTGGCTTTCTTTGGACAATTTTTAAGATGGCAGATAAGTTGCAAAATTGAGGGTTATTCCAAATTCAGAACATGCTAAGAAATAATTTTTAAATATCAGACATTGCAAAATTGAAATTGAAAAGAAACTGAAATATTTCAAATTTCACTAAGAATAAGGAAATAAATTAATTATTATAATAATGAAGGACTTGACGTACATCTTGATTTGAAATTAATTCTTATCTACCAATGATTTCTATTTGTAAGTTAGTATGCACCAAAACAAATTCTACTGGAATATTTATGTACAAAAAAGGTTTATGTGCTATACTGAATACAAACAGTAGAGGAAGCTTGCGGTGCACTGAAGTTAATTTCCATGTTTTCTGAGGCATAGCACGTGTTCAATATGGTGTTGGCTGAGTTTCGTTGGTTTCTGGCCGTTGAAATCCCAGAAAATGAGTTGTCTGTCGATTGATAAATCCATTCAAAGGAATATGCCTTTCATCAGAAAACCATATAATTGACAGGAAAGCTTCATCATTGTACACCATCACTAACATTGTCACACAATTAGCAACTCTCGCATCTTTATAGGCATTGCTCAATACTTTGGCGGTCTCTATCTTACAGACAAAATCACCAATTTCATTAAGTTAACAGAACACATTAGCAGACATACAGGTGAAAAGCCTTGTAATTGTGAATTCTGTAACAAATGCTTTTCGCAGTCGAGCAGTTTAACTAAACACATTAGAACACACACATCTGAAAAGCCATATCATTGAAAAATTTATGAAAAAAGCTTTTCAGTGTCGAGCAATTTAATTAAACCATAAGAACACATACAGGTGAAAAGCCTTATAAATGTTAATTTTGTGAAAAAAGCTTTTCAGTGTCATGCAGGTTAACTGAACACATTAGAACACATACAGGTGAAAAACCACATGGTTGGTTGGTTGGTGTTTTATGGCACAAAAGCAGCTGCGGCTAAGCTGCGCCAAGAAAGGTAAAAAGGAAAAGAAAAGAAAATGGAATGAAAATTAACTACATGTACCTAGCTAAAAAAGACAAAAACAAGAAAAGAACAGGTAGTGCACAAAGCAAGATGATAGGATATAGGTAAAATGATAGGTATATAGAAGAAAAGTAAAAATCTGAGAATTACAATAGAGTGGCAAGGCCACATTGATGAATGAAGTGTAAAACTGATGAAATGGGTTAAAGATCATTATCGTTTAAAAGCAAGGAAATATGAAAAGGAATGTGAAATTTAAAAAGAGGATAAAAGCACTGACGACGATGTTGAGTAAAAGCAGGACAGTCAATTAAAATATGATGGACGGTTAAAACAACGTTGCACGTAGAACACTGGGGAGATGGACGATTGAGCAGTAAGTAGCTAAGTGTGAGTCTTGTATGGCCGATCCTCAGACGCGCCAGAAGAACATCCTTCTGGCGAGTTGAAAACAGTCGAATGGTAGGAGAGGATAATGAAGGACTGACAAGACGAAGTTTATTGCCGTGAAGAGCATCCCATTCGTGTTGCCAGGCAGATCTGGGAGGAGAACGTATAAGTGCGTAGATGTCAGAGGCCGGAGTGGAGATCCGTTGCAAGGGTAGACTAGCAGCAGACTTTGCAAGAGAATCAGCGTGGTCATTGCCAACAATGCCGACGTGACCTGGGATCCAGCAGAAAATGATAGTGCAACGGTGAAAATGCTGTAACAAATCTAAAATGGATAAAACAAAAGCGTGACCCTTCAGGGTGTGACTGCACAGTGCCCGCAAAGCGCTCTCAGAATCACTGTAGATAAGTGTGTGCATAAACTTCTCCTGCAAAGCATACTGTAAAGCTAGAAAGATGGCATAAAGCTCAGCAGAAAACACAGATGCGTCAGAAGGAAGATGAACAGCATGACTGAAAGTAGCAGTGTAAAAAGCAGCTCCAACATAATCTGCACCTTTAGATCCGTCGGTATAGAAAATGTTGAAATCAGAGTGACGGGACAAATGATCCTGATGCAGACTGAAAGACTGTCGAGGGCGTGTTGATTTTCGCAAAAGTACGAAGAGAGAAATCACAGTTGGGTAGAGGATATTTCCAATGCTCGGATGGTGAAGTAGGTAGAGTGGCAATGTGAAGGTCAGTGAGCTGCAGTGTAGTGAGCCAAGTCGTCACCCGATGTCCAAACGGTGGTATAATGGAAGGACGATTGGTGAAAAGACGTCGTTGATGGGGACGACACATACATTGATGAGCAGGATTATTTGGAAGTGAAGAAATACGGGTGAAATATTGGAGAGACAAAACTTGTCGACGAAAGTGCAGGGACGGTTCCAGAAGTGCAGGGACAAATGCTTTTCAAAGTCAGACACTTTAACTAAACACATTAGAACACATACATGTCAAAAGCCATATAAATGTGAATTTTGTGACAAATGCTTTTCAAAGTCAGACAATTTAAATGTACGAACTAGAACACATACATGTGAAAGGCCGAAGTAAAATTTGTTGAAAAAACTTTCAATCTCGAGAACTTTAACTAAACATTTGAACACATACAGTTACTCTTGAGCTTTGTTATTTGATAATCTATTACAACTGCTGATTTGAAATTGCTTTTAATACGTGCCCGGATATATGGCAACCTTGGTCTCGGATACCAAATTACCCACAGGAAGGTTGGTGAAATGTTCTGTCCAGTTGTCATTACTGAAAGGGACACTACTCTGACCCTGGGGTATGAAGTGCAAGTTCAATGACTACCAGACAATACATCGATTATGTGATTACATTGATCCTGGCATCCTTCATGACAGACCTTCACAATGGAGTTATTTAGTAGAATAATGTCTGTTCCTATCTTAAAGCCATTACCAGACAAGTCATGCAAGACATACAAGACCGTTCAATCAGGTTCCTGATCTGTCTCCTATTGAATGTGTTTAGGGTAACATAAGACAATTACTTACAGCAAGGTTGCTTCCCTCAGCAGACAGTTGTGGAACTGGTGAACAAAGTAGGAAGATCTGGGATGCCATTTTTTAGGAAAACATCTTTACCCTTTATAGTTTGATGCTAGGCAGAATATGGTGTTCATGTTGATCAGACATCCTTTCAACTGCAGATCATTAAGCCTTAAATCATTATTGCCCATGGCGAAATTGTAATCAATTGTCGTAGCTTCTGTGTAACATATATCCTAAGTTCAATGCAAATTACTGGGCTCCTTAACTACGTCCAATTTCAATCAGTATAGATTAATTTCCACTAAAGTAAAAAATAATCTATATTGCACTATAAGGCCACAATTCCACCAGTAACTCCCAGCTGAATTATTTATCATTGATACATTTGGAACATTTTAACATTTTGGTGCATGGCCGGATACTAAAGCCAAGAGTTGCTTCCTACTCCAGAGTTTTTACATGTTTTGACTTAAATCCATAATTAGAGACATGTAATAGGAATTCACTTCAAGGAAAGGCGAATTAGGAAGCAGACTCAAACAACTGTCCCCTCCAAAAAAAAAATATCATTTTTAAAATTTCAAAGCAGGTCACATCCCCTTAACTACGAAAAAAAAAAATTAATTCTCTCATGAATTCTCTTTTTCTTTATTTTTAATGTGTTTTTAGTTTCTATTCAAGGAGGTTTCATTTCTTTCCCCACTCAACCTGAAATACACCTCCGTAATGAGACCTGCTTCGTTCATTCTGAGTACTCTTAATTGATGATCGCCTACTCAGCGTGAAACAGGCTTGTCTTGAGATGTCATTTTGAACATTGGTCTCAAATTTTAATGTGCTTAAATAGATATTAACTGGGTTTTTTTTAATATCACTCCTGGTAATTCTGAATTTAACTCTTTATATTCAGTCAAAACGATATTTTGTTTTTTTATTTTTGTAAGTTTTCATGAGTGGGGATGTGAAATGAACTATTGGTATTTAGTGAACATGATAATTTTTTACTTTTGTATGTTCACATTACTTGATATAAGTTATGAATTCAACTATTAATGTACAGTAGAAATGGAAGCTTATTTAATTTTTTAAAATTTTTGACTCCTTCAGATTGTAGTTGTGAAAGAGCTATTGATGTTCAGCGGATAATGAATTTTTATTGAAATGTGTGATTGTATTGTTTATATTTCATTATCAGTGCTTGTCAATTTCTATTACAAAGCTTTGGATTTCATCCTCTGTTATATTATCAATTTTCCAACAATTTCCATTACATTTGTAGATTGCTTTATGAACTTTTTCCACATCTTTGTTGACTTTGCTGGAAAATATCTTAATTTTTTCTTGTATAATAGATATTAACTTTTTTTTTTAAGTTCACTCGATTTTATAATTCTGAAATGAACTGTTGAATCAGTGACAATCATTTTTTTTTTTAAAGTTCACATGAGTTGGAATATGAAATGAATTATTGATATTCAGTAAAAAAAGATTATTTTTTATTTTTGTAAGTTCATATCAGTGAGGTTCTAAAATGAACATCAGCAAATATTCATTACCATATACAGTGGAACCTAGCTATTCATACACAATTCGTTCCATGAGGCTGTTCGAAATGCAATTTGTACCAATGTTGAATCAATTTTCCTAAAGAAAATTATGTAAATTGGATTAAACTGTTCCAGAGCCCCACATGATGCTTATTTAAAACTCTTTAAAAAAAAAATGCATAAAAACAATATTGAATGGCCAGGTCTGAGACACGAGTTCTACTTTCAACAAGAAAGAACACAAGTTTTTTTTGTTGTTTTATTTTCAGTTCAATTGTCGGTCTCACCTGCTTTCCTTTTAGGTTTGGTTGAATCACTAATCTTTTTTGGACACATGATTTAATTTATTTTCAATGAAAATATTTAAAAACAACCAAGGATAGCAATAAAATAACACGTTTTACAGAGCTTGTAAAAATGCTTAGTGAACGAGGACCAACACGAGACTTGGTAATGTCCGATTTCGAGTCGAATTATTCGAAAAAGTTAAAGAAAGCGGTGTTATACGAGTATAGAGGCCCGGACTAGCCCACCGGGACCTGCCCAATGTGCCCCCCTCCTTTGGCTTTGGCAGGCGCCCTTCCGCCTTTGAGAAAAAGTTTTAATAATACAAAAAATTAGAAACAATAAAAATCCACCAAAAGTGGATTTAAAATATAATACCAAAGAACCTCCCTTCATAATATAATAATGCTGTATAACATTGTGTTTAGAATTACAAGTTGACAAATTATCCGTTATTTCGGCTTCTGATGGGCGCAGATGGTTATTATATTAAGATATTAAGGTAAGTCTCGTCTAGCTTGTCAGGTCACTAATCACTAAAGAGCTTTTTTTAAAATTATATCCTTTGTTCGTCGAGGGTTGTCGGGTGAGTCCACCACTCACCACTAATTTATTTCATTTTCCTTTCGATAATGTACCAATAATTTATATTGCCAAAATACGACTTTGAAATTTATTGTAGCCAAACAATAATCTTTCTAAATTTTCAAACCCACATTATTTGTGCCCTTTCCTATATCTCAATAAAATAAATTTTAAATAAAAAATTAAAACTTTTTTGACCAAACACTATATATAAACCAAAATATTGTTTTTAGTGACCTTAACCTATAACGCATTGTTCAAGCTGCGTTTATCCTGGGGTAAATTACAATAACTTTGGTAACTTACTAACTTTGGTGTTATGCAACAATGTATTTTGTCATCCACTCTTGGTGGATAAAAAAATTTCGTTTTAAACACGGTTTTTTTCGTTACCAACAATAAGATAGAGTTTCACTGTACCTACCAACAATTATAAGCCCTTTTAAAATGTTGCTGCATAAGAGCAATGCCACCAACCATCTGCAAGCCTCAGTTCTCGACCAACGTAGGATTTATAATAATTTGTTTGAAGCCTTGAAGGTACACATTTTTATTATTTTTATGTTAGATATTAAAAGGTAACCTACCTCAATATCCTACAAATATTAGGCCACATTGTTCACATTTTTAAACATGAAAAACCATTATCTACCCCTTCAAAAATTATCAAACCTTCCCGAGACGGTTTGTTACCAGATGACCCTCAAAAAGAGATTAGAGCACAGAGTAAAAAATTGTGTGCTTTTATTTCAGGGCCACTAGCGTGAAAAATGGACGATAAAAAAACGAAAGAAAGTGGGAATGAATTTAGAAGAGAGAAGAAAAAACAACAATTGCAGGAATCGGCTAAAGGGTGTTCAAAAAGAACTAGCTTTTACTCAAAACCACCAGACATTGATACACCATCCCCATTGCAATCAAGCAGCCAAGAAATATTTTTCAGTTCGATACCACAACAGAATTGTTTAAACGATGATTCTGTTGCTTCCAGCTCTTCTGCATCAAGTAAAGAAACTAAACATGGACTTACAAAAGATCTGTCAAGTTCAACTCTATTTCAATCTGAAGTAGTGGTGGAACAGCAATCTCATCAAGTCAAAATGATGTTGATATCTGCTTACATCGGGAAATACTGTAAAAGCACTTATTTTCGCGAATTTCGGCTCGCAAAATCACCGATATCTTCATTTTCGCGAAAATTACGACTCGCGAAAATAAGTGCTTTTACAGTAGATTATTTTAAGAAACCTAGCCCAAATGACCTACCAGCATATTTATTTTTCCATCCAATACAGCCACATGAAAGTGAATTACCCTTTACTGATAGAAAGCCCATATTCTCCATTAAGCAAACAGATGGTCAATGTTTTAATAGGCACTGGCTTTCGTACAATGTAAAAACAAAGCATCTGCGTTGTTTTATCCGTATAGCTTTTAGCAGTGGGATTTCTGTATTTTGTTATGGATTTAGAGATTGGAAGCATGAGCATCAAAGAGTTGAGGAACATGAAAGCTCCAAATCTCATAATTAGTCTGTTAAGTCTTTCATGGCAATGAAACAGAAAAAGAGTGCATATGAACTACTTTTCTTCAGTCACTTAGAAAAAAGGAAACAGGAAGTGGAGGAAAGAAGACACGTTGTAAAAATTGTTGTAGATGTCCTAAAACGTATAAGTAAACAAGGTTTAGCATTTCGAGGGTAAACAGAAACTGCCGTCACGTTTGACGACGAGAGACAATAAATCATGGAAATTTTCTAGAGATTTTCTTCTTACTGGGAAAATATGACAGCGTGCTAGAGAAACATTTGAACTCTGTAGAAAAGAGAAGTCAAACTCTTCATCAATGAAGAGAAACAAAGAGGAAAGATACAACAAAGTAGAATAAACAAGAAGGAAGAGGAAGTTTTGTTACTTTTTTTAGTAACACTACTCTGTTAAAGATAATGAAAATAATAACAGATGAAATGAAGGCAAAAATAACAGACGATATCAAACAAGTAGTTAAGTTCTCAATCATGATGGACACAACAGTAGACGTATCAAGCAACGATCAAAGTGCATTTGTTGTGCGATACGTAAAGGGTCAAGAGGTGTTTGAACAACTAATAGCATTAAAATGTGTTTCATCAACCACTGGTGAGGGATTATTTAACACATTACAAAATACTTTACATGAAGCCAGAATTCCCCTTCAGGACAGTGTAGCAAACGCATTTGATGAAGCTGCAAACATGAGTGCGCAGTATATCGGGTTAACGGCGCAATTATCCAATGTTATTTCCAATCATGATCACAGGTGGTGCTATGCACATGTCCTTAATCTTGTACTGTCGGATACCGCTCAGTGCCTATCAAACACTATATCATTTTTCGGCCTGCTTCAAGAAGCTGAGGTATTTTTGAAGGAATCCCTTAAGAGACTTCAAAAGTATATTGCCGAAAATCCTGCGTTCAAACTGGAAGCTATTGGAGCAACTAAATGGAGAAGTCGGAGTGATGCCTTTGGAATAACCAAAATATTTGGAAGAATCGATGAATGGACATCGAGTGAACAAGACGAGACAAATCAATCGAAGTCAGCTAAGCTTGTCTACGTACAACTATCAGTGGCATTATTCAAGATTTCTAATGATACCGAATTCAATCGAAAAATCAGAAATGACGCATCCATCTAGCAAAAGTTGTTGAATTTTGACACAATTTTAATGGCAATGACTTTCCTTCAAATTTTTAAAATTACCACTCGATTATCTGTTGACTTACAAACAAAGAACATTGATTATGCGCAAGCTTGGAGACTGATACATTCGTCACTGTCAAGACTAAAACGCTTAAGACATCAATTTCATGAAACTCTGAGCGCTGCTAACAAATTTGACTGAAGAAGTCCAAGAGAAGACCGACATAGACCAATCACTCGGCAATATGACAATCGAAACTGAGTTGAAAAAGAAACATACCAAAAAAGCCAAAAACATGCCAGGCAAGGTTGCTGAAGATGAAAGCATAGGAACAACCGCAGAGGAAATGTTCAAATGTTCTGTATTCAATGTTGTTATGGATACTGTCATTCAAACTATGGAAAGCTGGTTTGTAAATCATAAAACACTTTATCTTGATCTTTCCTGGTTCGACCCTAACCAGTTTAGAAACCACCAACCCTTACCCACTAATGCACTAGAAAAGCTATGCCAAGTAATACCTTCCCTGGATAAAAGAAAGCAAAAAGAGGAGTTAGCGTCTTTCATTGAACTATGGCCCCAAATTTCAAAACGACCTATTGATCAAGATTATTTTGAAAAGAATGATTCAGAAGTTGAGGAGGCATTTGATTCCGAACATGACTTTGAACTTGAAGCTGGTGAAGAAGACCTCGAATCTCTGGTGAAAAGCAAAACCGTCAAAGAATGCAGCTCTTGTGTAGAATGTGCATTTAGAGCAATTGTAGATTATAACATGTACTGCCTTCAGTACACGGAACTTTTTAAGGTTTATAAATATTTATTGACCATTTCTCTACCTCAAGTAACCTGTGAACGAGTTTTTTCTGAATAGAAGTTAATCAAAACACGTCTAAGATCTACTATGCCAAACGAAAATCTTGAATCGCTTATCATTATGTAAAGTGAAAAAGAGATTCGTATGAACATTGACAGTGAAGCTATAATAAACAAATTATGTGAGTCGAGCTCCGAAATGAGACGTTTGCTTTATGAGATGATGTCGAGGCCGGAATCGGGAATATAAGGTGGAGATCTTGCTGAGAGAGACAAATCATTTCAGAGCAGGAGCCCAGGAGAGAGGTAGAGAGATCGCTACGAGGCAGGAGCCCAGAAGAGAGAAAGAAGACGAAGCTATCCAACAGCGTGGTTTGCCAGACTGCTCTCCCGCTGCCAAGCTAACAAAGACCGCCAGCTGTTACAGATGCTGCCGGTGAGGAAGACGAAGAAGCTATCCATCAGCGTGGTTTGCCAGACCGCTCTCCCACTGCCAAGGTATCGAAGTCTGCCAGCTTCCACAGACACTGCCAGTAAGGAAGACATCCTAAACAGCGAGGATTGCCAGCCTGCTCTCCCCGCTGCTGAGCCATCGAGGACCGCCAGCCAGTTCAGATACCGACTGTGAAATCAATAGCCACCGATCACAAGAATTCCCACCCACCTGCTCTGGAGATTTTATTAAACAATAAAATTAATGGGCAACAATATCATAACTAAGAGTATTTCATCTTATTCCAGATATGCATCCCAAGGACTGCCGGCCTTCCCTTCGCGTAATCATACAAAGGAGCTTATCTCTACAAGTCGTTGACTGCTCATGAAATTAGGAAATTCCATGGGCGTTTCTATTCGGAGAAAAATAAGACGTACCAAGACAACTTTCTTACTATGCACATGAAAATGACACCGTGTAAAAGAAGGAGACCTACACGTAATATATACACATAGAAATTAACCAGAACAAAATACTTCATTACAAATAGCTCAAAAACATTTGTTCCAGTTTGTTTGAAAACTTTTCTTGACGTATTGCACGTGTCTAGAAAGAGGATCAACATCATTGCAAACA
This sequence comes from Thereuonema tuberculata, assembly GCA_023159025.1. NCBI lineage: Eukaryota > Metazoa > Arthropoda > Chilopoda > Scutigeromorpha > Scutigeridae > Thereuonema > Thereuonema tuberculata. The sequence goes on along the minus strand of JAFIDM010029393.1, from coordinate 4,184 downwards.
ATTTTGTTTAGAAAGACCAGATGCCAAAAGAAAGGCGTGGAGGTGATACAACCAGGGAGAAATTTACAGAGAAAACAGAAAATGTTATATATTTCATTAATAAATTTCAGTGCTATGCAACACACAATTGTGCTTCTAAATCAGGACAAAAATATCTCCCGTGTAAATTGAACATAAAGAAAATGTGGAAAATGTATCAAGAGGAGCACATCAACTTGAAAGTATCCTATTTTTTTTTTCGAAAAATTTTTAACACAAAGTATAACCTTGGATTTGGTTCTCCACGAGTTGATGTTTGCTCAACATGTCTGCAGCTAACTGAAAGAATAAAACATTCAGACAGCCATGATAAAGTAACTTGAATCGTTCAAAAGAGAGCACATTCATTGCGAGTTAAGACATTTTATCAGCTGCTGAAACATTGTTAATTTTCAGTTTCGATTGTCAAAAAAACCAGCCACTACCAAAGTTGCCAGACCAAGCAACATACTATAGTTGACAAATTTATAGTAAATAATTTTACTATAGTGAGAGGTCATGCAAAACACCCACTATCACCTGAAAATGTAACTTCTATGTTTGGATGGAAAATGAATTTCCTAAAGGTGCTAATGAAATTGCATCATGCTTGTATGAAACTCATAGATCGAACATGAGGACTCCACGATTTGTCTGCAAGCCGATGAAAACATTCAGTGACTTCGCATTTCCTATGATCACCAAAAGCAACAGCATCAAAAAACGAAAATCTTGACAGTCTTCCCACTAAGCATTATGGAGCAGATTGGCTAAATGACGAGAAGCTACAATTGTACAAGTTCATCATTGATGCAGGTGTAGATCAAGATTTTAACCAAGATGACACTGTGTGCAAAGCTATTGAAGATGCTACACTTTTAAATATCTGAATGTTTTTGTTGAATGCTGCATTCAGTTTGAAAATGCAAATTTTGTAATTTTAATAATAAAACTTGTTTTTCAAATTGCACATTATCCATCATTTCCGTTCAAAAGGTACATTATCCAATTTAAAATACTGTTTTTCATTAACTTCTTATGATTTTTGTAACTGGAAATTGTACATTTCACCTTTATCATCAAATGTTCATGAGTTAGTGAACAGAAATCAGGAATTATAACTACTCATATAGTTGTGCAAGTTTTTCTTTGTTTCTGTAGTTTTTTAAGAAATGGATAATTTCCCTTTTGCATCTCTACGCCTCAAACGCTAAAATAAATATGAAACTAATCAAAACAAGGGTTATATCAAAAGACGCATGCGCAATTCAAGTTTCCGCCAAACATTGCTGCCGTAAAGACCTCTTCTGTTTTAACAGGCAATCACTTGTATCTGATGGTGGTCTAAGAAGTAATTTACGATCTTGACAAATGCTATATTTACTACATTCTTTATTTACAATCAGAGCCGTTTCTAGGTGTTCTGCGACCCTAGGCAAGAACTGAAAAATAGCGCCCCCTCCCTTTCAAATGCCGCCCCCTCCCCAACCCTTATTGACACCACTCAATACAAGCAACACTTGAGAATGACCTTCAAGACAAAAATATCCTTGTGCACACGTGTGCACAGGGCGCAAGAGAGAGGGATGTATCAAGTCGCGGCATGATCGCCACATAGCGCACGCGCCTCTTTCCAGAATTCTTTGTTTAATAATTAATAATTTCGCTGTTTGAGATATATACATCTCAAATTATATATATAAAATTACTTTTTTCCTTTCTTCGGCCGCCCTAGGCAGCCGCCTAGTCTTGCCTAATGGTAGAAACGGCCCTGTTTACAATATGTCCATTCAGATAATATAAACATTGCATTCGTCTACATCTAGAACATTTTTTATTTGTGCAGCATATTTTAACGTGAGAAAAATTAAAAGCATGCAATCACACGTTTTAAATTAAAAATCAAAACTGAAAGTATAAAATAAATAATAAAAAATATAAAATTAAATAACCAATCAAAACAAGAAAAATAATAATAAATGGCTTATAAAGCAATTTTAAAATAACAAATAGAGCAATAATTTAAAATAAAAACATAAGATAAAAATATTAAAAATAAAAGACGATTGTATTGGTTTTCCCGCCAGCAATTTTTTATTATCTATATTCATAATTGGTTTTTATTTTTTATATTTTTATCTTACTTCTTATGTTTTTATTCTAAATTATTGTTTTATTTGTTATTTTATGGTTGGTTTTATAAGCCGGTTTTTTTTTATTATTATTATTTTAATTTACCATTATTATTTTAATTATTATATCATTTATTTATTTTTATTTTAAGCTATGTGATGACATTATTATTGTTGTTGTTGTATGGTGTAATTTTTTTATTTGTGTTGGAGAAGTTTCTCCTCGAAATTCGTTGGAACCAAATCTCACGCCGAGAACGATTTCGGTCCCGTTGTGGGATTCAAAATATAATCGATGACCATTTGAACAATTAAATGCACAGAAATGCTCTGGCATTTTTAAATTTTCCAAACTTTGAAGAAACAAAGAACACCCGTCCACAAAACTCTATAGGCTACAGCGTCCAAGGAACAAAACAATAATCGAAGTTTTCAAAATGGCGGTCAGTAGTCATGTGATCGTATTCTGACCAATAGCACAGCAGCTTTGTCGGCAAATCCCTTGCAAAGGCTATCGCTACTTTGGTAATATAGGGCTTTATCAGGTGCATGCATTTTGCGCTATCAGGTCAAAGAATTTAAACTAATATTCGTTTAGATATCGTTGGCCAACCTCAGAACACGGAGCTACATCATAGTGTAATAAATATTACTCCATAGCTACAGCCTGCGATGCCGTCAGGATTCAACTGATAGCAAGTCAAATTATCTACAGATCAGTGCTTATTTAATCGAAAAGATACAGAAAAAGAAATTATATAAATTAGTAAGTTTTGTGACAGGAATCCGTTTATATTTGTTCCTTGATGTGATTATTCGAAGCAGGTTTTATGAAGTGAGAAGAGTGAAATAAGCCTAAGTCGTAATTGCGCAGGTTTTTACAACTTAATCGATATTATTAAAGTAAGTTTTTGTTACAAAGGAATATTTTCAGATAAGATATTTATTATTGAACATCGTAATTGATACTGTGAAGCTAAGAAATAATAGAAAATCATTCTGAAGTAAACGATGATGTGAAGTCTAGCTCATGATAACTTGAGAAATGTTAACGAAATATTACAAAATTGAAGCTTTTCCTATTAGTATTGGATGAGAAATACTGTTATTTCAAATGGATAAATTAAGCTCAATTTGATGATATTTTCAAGAAATATTCGGTTATTTTAATAATTTGGATTCTGTCCAAAAAATTACATTATAGCTAGAGCCAGAATTTTAAGACAGATGAAACAAAATTGATAAAAGGATTATTATTGTAAATAACAAATTTCATATTTTCGACAATCAACTGATTTATTATCATGATATGAAATAAAGGAAACAAGTCCTTTAAATGTGAAGCTGTGATAAAATGTTTTCACATTCAAGCACTTTAACTGATCATAGAAGAAAATATACAGGTGAAAAACCATATAAATGTGAATTTTGTGACAAAAGCTTTTCAAAGTCAGACATTTTAACTAAACACATTAGAACACATACCGGTGAAAAGCCATATGAATGTGAATTTTGTGAGAAAAGCTTTTCACATTCGAGCAAGTTAACTGAACACATTAGAACACATACAGGTGAAAAGCCATATAAATGTGAATTTTGTGACAAAAACTTTTCAAAGTCAGACACTTTAACTCAACACATTAGAACACATACAGGTGAAAAGCCATATGAATGTGAATTTTGTGACAAAAGCTTTTCACAGTCGGGCACTTTAACTAAACACCTTCGAATACATACAGGTGAAAAATCATATAAATGTGAATTTTGTGGTAAAAGCTTTTCACAGTTGTGCAATTTGACTACACATCTTAGGACACATACAGGTGAAAAGCCATATAAATGTGAATTTTGTGACAAACACTTTTCAATTTCAGACAATTTAACTCAACACATTAAAACACATACTGGTGAAAAACCACATAAATGTGAATTTTGTGACAAAAGCTTTTCAGAGTCGAGCAATTTGACTAAACATATTAGAACACATACAGGTGAAAAGACATATAAATGTGAATTTTGTGACAAAAGCTTTTC
>JAFIDM010029392.1:0-14298 GCA_023159025.1 Thereuonema tuberculata | reverse complement strand
AAATCTCTTCTTCAAATATCTATAACGAACAATCTGTACACGGGAGAAGGCCTAGTAACTTATTAAAAAATGATTTAAAAATAAAATATCTTTAACTTGATTTTTGCAGTAAATCTAGCAATATTTGTAAATTAAAAATGAACAATTCTAAATTTGAAATTTATCCAGACAAATGACAAGTCCTTCAAATAATCAACATATTTTAAAAAAATGTAAGTATCCGGTGTCACTCATTGAGAACCATATCAACATAAAAAGGATTTTCAAAGAATAACAGGAACTTAAATTTTAAATTCGATTAAATACCTTGATAAGTATAAGAAAATAAACGAATATAGATCTTTTCACCTCTTTTCAGTCGATGGCCAGTATTTATTTTCTTTTAAATATATTTTTATTGGGGTTTTATTATCTTTGAATTTTAACCAATGATCTTGAGCTCTCTCTTTCAATGCTGGACAATGACGTAATAATCATACATGTACCAGATGTCAGTGCGACGGTGCCCGGTAACAATAAAATGATATCAGACCTCAGACAGCCTTATCAGTGAATGTGGTGCCAGAGCGTTCATTCAACGCATCGCTCTGGAAAAGGCTTTCTTACCGACGCTGATGGCATTACAAAATAACTGAAGTTACGTTGTGATTCTGTGAATTGCAATTCTACTTAGCAGAGATTCAATAAGATATGCCAGTATTGCAACTCGGTCTCCATCGATGCGCCGATTGAACTTTGCCAAAGAATGTTCCAAAGATGGAGGGATTCGAATTGACTTGAGCAAGTCTAAGTCCACAGAAACTTAGGACTTTTGTGAGAAGTGAATCTATTAATTTTTCCAGAGAATCATGTATGATCTAAGAATGTAATTATTTCGCCAAAATAAAACTTTTATGATTAAGTCATATTTTATTTTTCATAGTTTGTTCGATATTTAATATTAGAATGTTTTAATGTTTAAACAGTCGATACCATTGAATTCCCTATACTGGCCAGCTTATGCCTTCACTTGGTTTGGTTGTAGATTGTTTTCAATAGCAGATTTGAGATGTTAAAGAGCAGAGTATGACGAACCATATGATCAGAAACATCGTTTTCCGAAAAATAGGCGATTTTCAGAAGCTGGTATTTCGAGAACGGTTGAAGTTAGAAACCTTTTGCCTGAATTAGAAATGTCAGAAATTTCAAACAGGTGTGAGCTTTCAAACAGGTTAGAATACATTTTTCTCCAGAATCTATAGTTTTCAAGTTTTTAGGGAAAACCAAAAAACAGCGAAATTTACGGTCTTCCGTACGCCCGCACCCCTTCGGCTCATCTCTCAGGGTCAGGTACTTTTGGGATGTTTACCTCCTTCGAACCCCAGACCCATTCCTGAAGTCCAAAATTCTGCTCTCTTCCATGCGCTCTGTAATCATTCGTTGACTGGACTAAAAGTTATAGGAAAAGAACAAAGTTATAGTTACTGCTTTCTTGACATATTTCTTTTTAAAAAACTTTTTCTTTAAGCAACAGGAAAATTTAGATTAAATAAATATTAAATTCTCTTAAAAAATTAATCTCTTTATTTAAAAACAAAAATTCTGTTTTAAATAAGCGAAATCCAATACCAGCTAATTGATACAAGTCAGTCGTTAAGTAATAAGGTCTCCTCATAGAAGCAATGGTATCGACTTAAGATGAAAAGACCTACAGTAAATGTTTAATAAAGGATAAGATGAACTGCTAGAGATTTTACAAGAATTAATAATGGCAGCTTTTACAAAGGAAATAGATGCTGTAGTTTTAGGGGGTAGCAAGACTTTATTATTTTTGTAATTACTTTAAAAATTAAGTTATTTCACAATTTTAATAATTTTACGGAAGAAAAGCAGAATAAAAATTTAATTTATAGAACAAGAAATCAACAACCAACACAAAGCACGAACAAATTATAGATTATAAAGAATAAAGAAAACTATAATGAGTACTATTACTGACAAAAAAAGTATGGCTAACATTCAAAAAATGTCATCAATAGTGAGAGAACTTGGATAATTGAATAAATTTATAATAATGAAATAAGATGCACCAACATATATTTTGCTTAAAAACAACTTAAAAAAGAAGACAATTTAAGATAATTAAATATATAAAAAATATATATAGAAGCGTTTCTAGTTTAAGGAAGTTTTTTGATCTTTTAAAATTCTCAAAAAGCTTTAGTATTCGGTGATGGACTTATTATTATTACATAGAAAGAAACATTTTTTTATTATTACTATAAACTAGATATCAATTAAAAAAAGAACGGTTTGGATAATACAAAGCATAACATTGTCGTTTCTGCATCAAGTTCATTTACATCAGGTAATTCCCCTAGGATGATAAGAATGAATCTATTAATTTTATCTGTGGGTGACTGTTGATGAGCGACGTGGAATTCCGTTCGACTCCAACTGCTTCTTACAAATTCTTTACTGAACACAATTATTGTTCGACGACTGGCTTGAACTGATCTGACGATCTGGTCTGGTATCCATTCATCACCCAACCAATCCCTTGTATGAACACAAACTTTGTACAGCGGATTACCTCCTTTTAATTCAAGCGTTGCAACCCACTTTTAATTGCAGTAGGAAATAAAAGTGCACTACGAAATAAAAGCATCAAACATTTTGTTTTAATCAACATTTTTTTCACTAACAAAAGATAGACACCAACCCCTATTAAAAAGCCACAAACGAATTTCAGCTTTAAATCGAATACTCACGATTATAATTATACTAAATACAATAACTAAAGAAACCACAATGTAAACCGCAATAGGGACTACAGTTTCTGTAATACAGTTTGTGTTTCCTTCACAAAATTCCTCGGATATTGTAGTAAGATCCAAAAAAATTCCGTTCTGTGCCCTGCATTTTATAAAATCTTATCTGGTATTCTCACAGAAGTTACTAAAATCAGGTCTTTAAGTTTTACTGCATCACAGTCACACTTCCAGCTGTTATTTGATAAAGTTAGAGAGAGATTTTCTTTTACTACCAGTAAACGCATAAGGTTGGAATCTACCTTAATCAGCTGGTTTCCTTTTAGTGAGAGGTTCTTCAGATTTGGTGTTAATTTAAATCCTTCTAACGAAATAAAGTGATTGTTATCCAATGAAATCAGTGCAGTTCTACTCCATATAGAGTCGCTCCAATTTGGAAATGACTTCAATTTATTGTTTTCGAAATAAAAATGTAGAAATAAACCAAATAAAGGAAATGTTTCTGGAAACATTGTTAAACCTCTGTTACTGCAGTTAACTGTCATCGTATATGAACTCAGCTTACATTTGCAATAGCTAGGACAATTTTCAAATTGACATTGAAAAAGAAAAGATGTAAATTCTTTAAATTCCTGTAAATTCTTGATTTTTAAGTTCAAAATGTTTGAACAGAAATGTTGATCATTTTCAAACTGAAGATTTGTCAGAGTTTCAGTAGATCGAGATTTATTTGATTGAAACAATAAAAACTCATTAAAGGTTAGTATATTGCAATCACAAATAACAGGGTTGTCATTAACACGAACGTTTGTTTTGGGATTAATCATATTAGTTTTTTGGATTAAGGGATAATCCCAAGAAAAATTAAACTTCTCAATCGTATTGTTTCTTAAATCTAAAGTGTGAAGATGGCTGCAATCGGACAGTTCTTTATTAGTAATTTCCTTTAAGTTATTCTCACCAAGATCAAGAGCATATTCAATGCTTCTTGTTAGATTTATAAGTATTTCTGTTAAGCAGCAATTCCTCAGAGAAACCTCTCTAATATAATTTTTTTTCATAATATCTAATCTTTCATATTGTAATTGAAAGCAGTTATAATTGAGAGAAAGCTTTTTCATTGGAGGAAATGTTAAGTCAAGGGGAAGTTGTAAAATTGTGATATCGTTTTTATCTAAATAAATAGTAGCATCTTTACTGATGCCATAAAACGAATACTTAAAAATAATTTTTATTTTGTTTTCACTGAGACTAATTGTACGCAGATTGCTATTATTCCGAAAAAGGTTGTTTGGGATAGTTGTTAAATTGTTTCGTCGAAAATCTACCTCGAGTAGATCTTTTGCACTATCGAATAAGCCCACTTCAAGATTACTTAACTCATTGCTACTCATGAGAAAATTCTGTAAACTGTCGAATCCTTTGAAAATATCAGAAGGTAACTGTTTCAAGAAGTTATTGTGAATATAAAAGTCTTCTAATTTCGTACAATCTCGAAGGTGTTCTGATGTCAAGATTTTCAAATTGTTATTGCTCAAGTCAATTTTTGTTACATTATAAAGACCCCAAAAAATATCTTCAGGAAGTGATTCAATGTCGTTACCATCGAGATCTATTACTTTCACTATTTCCATATATTTAAAGATATCTTTGGTTACAAACTTCAAGAACTTCAAACGTAAATTTAGAAATCCTAAGTCTCTTATTATTTTTTTGTCTTTTTCGGTTTTCGAGCCGTTATAATGGATCTCTTGCAGTGAAGGTATCAACGTTATCATAGTTCTCAAAATTTGTTCTTTCATGTAGAGTGGAATCGTTATTTGCAGAATCCTGAAAAACAAGAAAAGGTAAACTGTGAATGTGGTTGCTTTTCAAACAATGGTTTTAATATATTTTTCAAAGAATTGATCAAAACAATCAAGAATTACATAAAACTGTTCATTAGGAATTGGAGCTCGAATGTTGATTTATAGAAATATAAATATGATACATTTTAGTTGTTTCATTACAATTGAAGAAAGAGTAACACTTAACGTACATCATGCAGCTGCAAACAATAGTTGGAGAGACAGAAAAAGTTGTAACATACTATTCAAAGGATGCGCTCAGCGATTCTGCCAATTGGAAAGTACGTGAAAATTTTGTTGTGTCAACACTTTCTCAATGATCGAGCAATTAGTCGCATGTTCCCTACTATCTGGCCACCAGGTTCTCCTGATCTAACTCATGCGATTTTTGGTTGTGGCGATACCTAAAACAAATTTTGTATCGTGGAGGAATTGCAACATTAGCAGAACTAAAAGACAGTAATAGAGATGGGCAAAATCGTTCTTTTTACTGAACTTGTTCTTTTGAGATAATTCTTTTTATTGAACTAGTTCAAATGAACTAAGTCGTTCTATTTATCTAAACAACCAAAAAAAAAAGGTTTTCAAATACTTTTACAACCCCCCCAAAAAAAAGGTTCTCAAATACTTAATATAAAACGAAATAAACCAATTCCAATAGCCAATAGTGGAGTGGTAAAAGAACGAACTAGTTCATTTGAACTAGAGCGTTCGTGAACTATAGTTCTTTTCATGAACTAGTTCATTTGAACTAGGTCGTTCATTGAACTAGTTCTTTTATACGAACTACCCATCCCTAGACAGTAATATGCTAAATGTGCGAACTATCTCGGTTTATCATTTACGGTTGAGCATACAGTTCATCATCTGCAAATGACACACATTTGTTTAGGGGTAATATAATAAGCAAAATCACATGACTCGTTCAAATATCTGATACTGTTTGTGGAATTAAATGTGTAATAAATGTGTTTTTGAACCTTCTGTTTCGTTTTCCGTTCATACAGCTGTAAAAGCGCCTTCTGGTAAACGGTTTTTACCTTTTTTTTTTTTTTTTTTTTTTTTTAACAATCGTTGAGTGCATCCTTTGAATAGTATATGTAAAACTTTTAGTGTCTCTCCGACAATTGGTTATAGCAGCAGGATTCTCTAAATAGACCAACTTTAATTACAACCACCTTGTATTTTTGAAAATATTTTTTGGTGAAAGTTTCAAACATAAATTAAGAAATCCCATGTTTTCTAATTAACATTCTAAATTCCTTCTGTGGTTTATCTTTTTAAAAATTGCAATTATTCTTATGATCTAAAATAAATGTTTAAAATATAATCAAAATCTTTAGGAATAGAAAAGTAATTAAAAAAAAGAAAGTTAATTACTTAATTATATAATTTTAAAATATTAAAACTATTTAACAAATAACTTATGTCATTTGACAAGCATTTCCTTTATATAGAGCAAGGGATGAACACTTCCAAAACTTCCTAGAGACATCAGATACCAAAGAATACGCTCTAGTACGTGTCCTCTAGTAGTTGTATATATGTAAGAGAAACGTCCTAAGGGCTCTTTAGTCAACATTTCTTGACTGAAACAAAGCATTTGTCATGAGACACAGTAGAGCAATGTGCAAAACAGTAGAATAGCTTCATGTGAATATGGTCAAAACAGCAACTGCCTCTAGTACGGTGTATGATATCCTCGAATGACCAACACTGCTGCACACCTATGAGGCAGGGACTTGATGAGATCTTGGAGAATGCTTCGCAACTCTTGCAGAAGGGTAATCTCATCTACTGAAAGTTTGAAAGACCTACCGGTTAAGCTGCAATGCGTCTCCCAGGCGCATCCTACACATACTCAATAGGATTTAACTTTGATGAGCAAGCTGGCCGCAACATTTTGCACGATGGCCTGTTTCTTGCAGCATCTTGTTCACTAACCGAGCTCTGTAAGGACGAGCATCATCGTCCATAATAAAGAAAAGAACCATCAATGGCTTCAGTATAGTTCACGGCAATAGGTTGGAGGATCCTGTCTCTTAATTGACCTCAGAAACTGTCATTTCGGATGATATGGAGATCCGTACATCCATCAATACTTATTCCTGTGCACACCATCAGTTCACCACAATCTTATTAAAACATTTGTTGCACAAAAGCGGGATTATTTTTTGTTGTGCTTTCTCTCTAGATGAGGACTTGTCCACTGTCAGGCTGGAGACTGAATCGTGACTCATCGGGGAACAGAACCCGCACCATTCTGTGACATACCATGGACCTTGGTTCATATAGGTTATCTTCATGAAGCGATTGCGGACAGCTTGAGGTGACACTCTTGAGTCCTCTTGTTGTTTGAAGAGCACGTTGCCGTCCCGTTGCATTTTGCCATCTGTTCCGGCGGCAGAAGAAGATGTAACGGTTGGGGATTGTTGTTACTGTGGACGCTCTTTCCCTTGTCTTCCTCAAACTTTTCCTGTCGTTTGAAACCGAGTCAGAAGTCGGAAAATTACACGTTGAGACACGCCAAAGGCGATTGGTATCTCCCCCTGTGTCAGCCCAGCTCTCCATGTCATCGATTCTGGTAAATCACACTGTTGCAGCATTATACCACCTGGTCTCTTCCCCAAACGAACTTTCAGACTAGCCACTGACGGCTACTGGAGTTCCCTCAACTGCGCATTTCTCCCTTTTGACTACCTTCTGACATCACCAACGTATGAATCACGAGTTTCCACGAACGGTAATGCCCTATTCCACTTCACGGAGGGATATTATGCAATTGTAGTTGATACATTTTTCATGTTTCCCTAATTATTTTGACCAGTATAAACATTAGGTTAAATAGCTGAGATAAAATCTCTCCTTATCGTTCGTTTGGAAATTAAAGAGGAAAAAAAAGGCAGTTTTGTCTATTAATTAATGTTATATTAGATTAGGTAATGCCATTCATTACATTAAATGATTCATTAACATTATGATCCATTATTTCGTTCATTATTATTACAATTAAGTCATTCCTTATTCCGACCGAAATTTTAAGTATTTCAATTTCATTTCAATTTCGAAATGCATATCATTTCAAATATCCTTTTCTGGCATGTTTTGATTTCGTAACGACTCTCAATTATTTAGCCTCTAACCTCTAACTTCTAACTTCAAGTGCAAAACGGCCATTTTTTTCGTCATCTTGAAAAACGTTGAAATTTAGCAAAGCTTTTTATGGCTTCTTCCGTAATAAATGCCACCTAAATTCTTAAGAAAATTAGGAATTATAAAAAAATTCCCACAATAAGTAAAATAACTATTTCAGAATCATTTGCTTCCAAATTAACAAAAATTTCGTTCACCAAAGAAATCAACAAGGGAGCGATCGGCAGAAATTTAGATTTCACGAACCTCTTTGCTTCGTTTGATGAGTAAGGCAGGTAATGAAACATATGAACTCACTTTTGTAAATGACTTAAGATCATGATATGGATGTGTGGCGTTTCACACATGGAAGTTTACTGGATGCTATTCCAACTTTAGCTGCTCGTCTTAAGAATACGATCCCAGATGATTGTCTCAGTCCGATTCTTGGGGCTTATTTCTGAGCCGAACTTGACGAAATTCAACAACATCCCCGTTCATGTCGTATGGGCTGGAGTTACCATTGATTGTTATTTGCTATTTCTCTTTAATACATCTTTACCTTAATGTATGTCGCTCTGTTTGTTCTCTGAGCTCGACAGAGCTAATCTTCTTAAAACCGTCGTGCTTTAATAGGATGGGGCTCCTGGACATTACTGGACTTCCGTTCAGAATAGCTGAGCATCTGGTATCCAATGAGAATCGGACGAGTTGCAAGTGCTTCTTCAATGACTCCGCGAAGTCCTGAGTTGAGAAAGTGCGACTGTTAAGGTTCTAAGTCAAGGAAAAGCTTTGTAGGATTTGAGTGAACTGTGTTGCAGATTTACAGGAAGAGATTCATTATGTCGTCACCAGTCTCGAAAGGCTTTGAAAGGAGAGCAGACGCTAAACGAACTGTGAATACAATACACCGAGAAATTAGGCGATTAATTGCTGCAACTGACAGAGTAAGACAGTTTTGGACAGGAGCGCCAGTATCTTCGGCTCCCGCATAGCACACCTTTTAAAATACTCTATTGTGACTTATGGCCCTTATTGTATTGCTTTAGGGAAATTCAAGAAAAAGTTTTGTATGCTAATTCTAAGCATATTAAGGTTAGAATCTATTTAAAAATTAGCAATATTCAATGTTTAAATTAAGTTTTAATTACAATTAAATCATTATTTTAGGACATAAAATGTATTTTTTAAAAATAAGTAATGAAAACATAAATAAATTATTAATGAATTTTAAGTTACGAAAATATTAAAAATAAAATAAATTATTAGTTAATTTAAAATTATTAAAAAGATATTAAATATAACTTACTTTACAAATTGAAGCATTTCTATTACAACCGGAGATAGTGATTCTTCGGTTAAATATAAATATTGCATCATATTTTCATTCGTAATACACATTCGTATTTCTCTGATCTGTACATACACAAAATTAGGGAGGATTTGATTAAATAAAAACGTAGGATCAAAACGATTACATTCCAAATGAATAAATTTTCGTAAAGACTGGTAACGTAGGTTTCTAAATACAGTATCTTCTCCATAACATTTCAAAGCAAAGTAATAATCAACGTCGTTGATGTTATTGTAGTCGCTGCAAGAACAATTCGTCTGTGGACATTTGGTTTCTAAGCATAGAAGTTCAGAACAGTTGAATAGGTTTTGATTACAGTTCACAAAACAAGGAAGAACTGCTAGAAGTAGACAGGCAGCATTCAATATCACTGAACAAATCATCTTCTGGTCTGTGTTTCTTCTGAAAAAAAATACAAATAGAAGCAAAGATTTCAAATAAAAAATAACAGTCCGATAACAAGATTAGTTGAAATTTTTATAAATGGCTAAACCACTTTACAATAATTTAGGCAGAAAAGCGGCTAGGAAAAATTTGATGATAAATTATTTAAGAATAAAATAATAGGTATATCTAAAACATCAGACAAAGATTTCAGAAGGACAAATCAATTTTCCAAAATCTGTACATCTTTTATTATCTGTATATATGAGATTTCTAAAATTTCGTAAATAGCCACTTATTCTTATTCACATCAACGTGTAACCTCCGTGTCTTATGGAGGTCGGTTGTTGGTCGACAACGATATCTGAATTTAAGCAGAAGTTTATAATCTGAGTTAATCGGAAATTGTATTAAAACACTGGTAATAGAAAATAGTTTTAGGCTTCAATGAAGAAACCACGTTTTCATCTTTTATTGAAATGAAATATTCTTTTTATTATGTATTATAACTTTCATATTTAATCAACAGATTTGTAATTCACATTATAATAAATGAAAATTCTAATTTCTCTGTCAGGAATTCATTAAAAAGAAATAATATACCACATTGTTTTTTCAGCAGCAGTTTCAACAGCATACTCTATCCTCCTGTAGTGTGATGATTCGTTATTTTCGAGTGGCCGACTCGATCATATCTTTACGTCTTATATATTCTTAAATTTCATTGATCCGTGTCATTCCTAATTGGATAAGAATTGTATAAAACCTACACTTTTGTTATAGTACTTATGCTTGAAAACTTTCAGGCCCCTTAGCGAAAGTGATCGCTTTTTAACGTTTTAATATATGTGTTTTTTCTTAAAAGCTTTTAATTTTAAAATTTGTAATACAACCAAATCACCTACACACATTAATGCTTACGCAATAGTAAAACAACTAATTACTATCAATAAATAAATAAATAAATAAATAAATAAATAAATAAATAAATGAAAGTAATGTTTATGTATTTATGGTATGTTGCTGTAGGATGTCAGTGCGGGAAAGATCCAGAATAAAATCCAGCAAAGCTACTGTTAGCTTCGTGTTCATTCGAGTTCATCTGTCATATCGTGTGAACTTGATCAAGTTTCTGTCGTTTTTTTTAATTAATTTTTGGGCCAATAGAGAAACTATCATATTTCTTTTAATTTAAGATGGTTTGGAACTCTTTTTTAATTTCTATATTTTCAATTTTTATCGATGCATTACTTACATATAAAGAGATTCATTCCATCTAGCGTCCTACTGTGTATCCATGGGACAATCCTCAATCCACCATTGACTGTTCTGAGTCCTCCTGAATATCGAACACTGATGAAGGTTTTGATCAGTTTGGGGAAGATGCCATGTGGTATCTTGCCCATGCGCACTTTAAAGAAATGGGCTTTTCTTAAAAATGCTAAAAAACATATTTTTTTAATAGATGAATAATATCTAGAAAATACCAACGAAATGCTCAGAGAGGATATCAGAATGAATAAAGTATGGTAAGAGCTGTCGGTGATGTTCAAGCTAGTAAAATACACCTCTGGAAATCAGCACAATCTTTTCAATACTATATCATACTTTACAGCGTCGCATGAGAAAACGGGAACTTGAACGTATTGAACGATTGCTTTCAAAAATACGAAAAGATCTTGTCAAAAATATTAAATGTTAAGGTAAAAGTTGATACCCTCCGTCAGCTATAGCATTGCGACAATTAGCCCACAGATTTGATAAGAAATATCATATTATAAATCACTTCAATTGAAAATAAATTATAAAAAAGATTTTGTCAGCCAATACAAAAGTACTGATAAAAATAAAGTTCTGTTTAATTAAAAATAACCGACAAAAGGAATTGTAGTTTAATGTTATCAGAGTGAGTTTCTTTACAGAAAACCTTCGTTTGAAAACATATTCTAATGTGTGTAATCTTAATATCGAAAAAGGATATAGAACGTTCATGGTCCCTTTCAATCTTAAATTTTATGACACTATTTATGTTATTGAACACAGCGAACACTTTGTTTATTTTATTTTGATCGGTGTACATGCAGTAAAAGATCATCAAGTGTACCTGGAATATAAGGGTACCTGCAGACCTTCCTCGCCGAAAATGTTGACACTTGTGTTCTCATCGCCCATTCTGCTAGTAATGCTGAAGCTGCCAGTCCCATAAATAGCTCGTGTTTCTGTTGATAGAAGCCTTTGTTATATTCAAAGACCTGCATTTCTAAAATAGCGTGAATCAAGGGAACGAGGTTATCGAACTGTTGTTTGTTGTTCAACTGAGAGATCGATTTTGTAGCAATATGATTGATAGGTTATTGTATGAGATTCAAATTAATAGATGTAAATAAAGACTTCACATCTAAAGAAAACAGTTGAAAGCCCTCTTGTGGTTTGACGTCTTTCAATTTATCCACAAATTTCTGACTATTTGCTTTCGCTAAAGTAAGATGTAGCTTTCAAGTCTTTCATTTTTTGAAATATAAGTAAGATAAGGCAGTCCGATAAGGCTTTTATAGCGGATCCCGAACATACTACTATATGTCTTACGGGATACATGTTGTCTTCTTGCTTATTCTTGTTTGTCTTGGGCATGATACGTAATTTAGACAAGTTCAGATCTGCTTTTCTCATGTACGTTTCTAAAGAATCAGGAAAGTACTGTCCTTTACGCAACTTTCTAATCGTTTTACGAAAGAAATTAACGACATTTTTTTTACGATGTGTATAAATACGTATATCCTCCTGTTGTGTAATAAACTTTAATGCCATTTGGTTGTACATTACCGAGTCCATAACAACCAGGTTATTACCTTATCGGAACTCACTATCGTGATGTTGGGATATTTTCTTATATCCCGTAGGCCTTGCACTTCTAATGGGTTAGAATTAATTTTTAAATGCTTATGACAATGAGATTTCGCCATGTTACCCACCTTGCCGCTAATTATCCTAGCTGCTTCTTTATCAATTAAGTTGTTTAAGTCATTTTCAATAGGCGTCAAAATGTTAACTAAATTAAGTTTTTTCGGCCAATTAAAGTCTAATCCCTTTCCAATGCCGCGCTGGTGTGGTCGAGCGGTCTCAGGCGTCGGTCTGTCGTGAGATCAATGTGCCAGCGCCCGGGTTCAAATCCCGGTAGCGAGCATGGATGTTTCAAAAATTTCCTTTCCTGTGTTGTAGCCTCTTCTTCACTTTCTCTTCGGTCTGACGTCATTCCTTAATGGCGTCCTGGGGAAGGCCACGGGAAACCACCCCAGTATCTTTCC
The DNA here is from genome assembly GCA_023159025.1 of Thereuonema tuberculata. Taxonomy (NCBI): domain Eukaryota; kingdom Metazoa; phylum Arthropoda; class Chilopoda; order Scutigeromorpha; family Scutigeridae; genus Thereuonema; species Thereuonema tuberculata. Next base: position 1,526 of record JAFIDM010029392.1, on the reverse strand, counting down.
CTTGTAATTCTAGGGAGTCTGCTAGGGGTTCGCCGTCTTGGGAACACTAGCGCTCCCTGGAGCACGGATGCTTCGGCAACGAAGCTCGCACTTCGGTGCGAACCGACCACACACACACCCTTTCCAATAGCTTGTAATTGATATGGGGTGAGAGATCTCGAACTAACATTAATCACTCTTTGTGTATATTTTTCCCTAATAGGCCATTTTTTCAAACTAAGCGATAGCAACTTCTTAATTTGCTATTGATATATTGATTAAAAAGGCCTGAGCTGTATACTGCAAAACTTGTAGGAATTTATGCCGTGGAAGGTTAATACACAAATATCCGGCCGTCTTTCGTATCATGTGAATGAGTTCCTTGATCTTTCGATGCATATTGCTTAATGTTTGAGATAGCATATTTTTCCTTAATTTCGTAAGAATCTTTGCGATGTCCGGAGTGGAAGCATATATCCTGAGTCCCAGAAATTTAGGTGTTAGATCCTCTTTCTTGCATAAGACGATGAAAATGGCAGCTGTTTTGGCCGATCCTAATTTCGTATTTAATCACACAAAGTTGTTAATAGTCCTTCGACGTCGAGGTTGATGTACATCATCTAAGATCGTCATAATAAGGCTGATTGATTAAAATAGGTTATTTACGTGTATATTAAAAGTTTCTAAAAAAGTTCTTGTCATTATCACTATGGTTTTCGTAGGAAACCTAAAATCTCATGCTTTCGACTACAGCGTAAAATAATAATAATGAAAAAAAAACTCCCATGTTTACAAATAAGTTGATGCTTACAAACAGACCTTACATCTCTTTAAATGTTTATAACTAAATCTTTCTCTTTTCATCTTTTGATAAGAAAAAAATCGAACAGAAAAATTCAAGAACTGATTGAAGATACTAATAAAACTATTAATCATAAGTTCCAAAAAACTAAAAACGAAAACAAAGAAAACACAGAATGAATTCCTCTTTCTTTTTCTTCTTCTTCTTACGAGTTTGGCCTACTATGGACCGCGGGAAACAATTGACTAGATGAATAGTCTTTTCCTAGTATTTCTTCATTCTCTCACTCTGCTTCCGCCTTCTGTCATCTGACCAGATTACCTTGGTCCTCGTAGTTTCTTTACCCTGGAACCCCCTGAATCCATTAATTCTCATTCTAAACATTTTCCTATTCCAGATCTCTTCTGAATTAATCCCAACTTGTTGCATGTCTCTTCTAGTTTCCTCAACCCATTTAGTCGTCGACTTTAAGTTGGTGATATAGTCGAAGATCTTCTTAGTTAATCTAGATTCGCTCATTCTTACGAGGTGACCATAAAATATCAGTCTTCTCTTACGTATCGTGTCTGTAATCTTGTCCACCCATTTGTATAAATCTATATTTTTCCTCTTCCTCCATGTACCATCCTCTCTTTTTTCCGGTCCGAGTATCTTCCTTAAAATTTTTCTTTCTCTCTTTTCAAGTTCCTCTATTTCCCCTTTTTTGTTTAAAATTAGGCATTCTGAACTGTACATCCCTTCCGGC
>JAFIDM010029390.1:0-14302 GCA_023159025.1 Thereuonema tuberculata | reverse complement strand
ACGTGCCGTCATTGGTGCCCAGACAGGATTATTGGTATTGGCTGCTGAACATTCGTTATTGTTATTGTTGAAACTGGTAAATCAATTTTTTATTTTCTTTTATTTTAACAAAATTTGGCGTAGTCATTCAAATTTTATGTGGGCTATTGCGGAAGTCACGGCTTTTAAAAAATGAGCTTTTAACATCTTTTTCAATCTTGTGTTTTTCAAAAGTTTCAGGGTATTTAAAAAATGTGGCATTTGTTTTACTTCGGATAATATTGCCTCAATTTCGACGAGCTTATTCTTTTAGGGCAGCAGATTGTCATTATGTTTCATAATGAGAAACCGCAGCGCTGGCTACTACGAAAGTGGTAAATCATTTTTTTTTTATTTTAAAAATATTCTAATAATAAATAAGAATGCCTTTTTGAGTCGAACTGATACAGTGGGACAGCCGTTTCGAGCTTTTAGGCTCTCAATAGCTAGAGCTTATCAGCCAGTGCAAGACTCAAAAGGCGTACAAGGGGAGGTATTATAAATACACGATGGAGACAGTGACCCCTCAAAAACTAAAAAATATATATAAATAAATAACAAACCCTCTGATGGGTAAAACAAAAGCAATTAATTCAAATAAGAATACCTTTTTGAGTCGAGCTGATACTCTAGGACAGCCGTTTCGAGCTTGTTAGGCTCTCATCAGCCAGAGCTAATCAGAGACGATCAGGAGTCCGCTTCACCACCCCTAGATACGATGACTGAACTTTGAAATAGGACGGACTTTGGACTGAAAACCAATTGGAGGTCTGTATAATTCAGAAAGGAATCCAGATTTGCATAGCAAGGAGATTCCAGATGTTCTCTTATCTGGATAGAACGATAGATACATTACCATCTTCATAATATTCATCAGAAGGATACTTGTGGTGGAGATAATGTTACGATTTGAGGTGTTTTCATCTTAGGTGGACATGAGAAGCAGTAAATTATATTTTTAAAGGAGCTGTCATCTAGAAGGTTTGATGGCTTTCAATCATTTTTCAACCATTTTTTCTCAAGAATAGAGCTGCACTTTCGCTTCTTAACGTAAGTACTTCTACATCGCATCTCATTTTTATTCCTTTTTTTTATATTTCTTTTAGATTTAATATTTTTAGTAGGTAAAATATCTTTAAGCTATTTTTTTTTAGCAACTACTTTTATCGGACGGAAAGTGTCTTCGAATTCTCATAAATCTTTTCTCCCTCTTTCGTGTCTATGATCGAAAACTATGATCGAGTGAAGATAGTTTCCGAATGACCTGACTTTTCAGCAAAGAGGAGATGAAGCCGAGTTCTCCACAAAGCCTAAAAGTAATGTAGCCTATTATATTTGAGTGAACAACAAATATAAATAAAGAAATAGTTTTCCAATGAAAACCAAACGCTTCTTATTATCACAAAGTTGAATTGTTGTCAAAATAGTGTATTTATTATAGCTTACTATATTTTTCGCTCTATTTATTATTTATTATTTTTCTATTAACTATTAAAACTGCATATTCATTAATGCAAAATAAGGGTTTTTGTTAACATTGCAAAATCACCTCAAATCCAAAGAAGTCTCCAGTATCTTGACATAATTGATCTAAATTAGGAAAGTGATCTATTGCATAAGTTGATTAATTAACATAATTTATACATATTGTTGCGTAATAATAATTCTAAGATTAAATACAATGTACATTATCTTTCACAAAGCTTTCAATGAAAGAAAGCTGCGCCGAAAATTATGTCAGCCTAGAAAAAGGTATTTTAGAATATTATAGTTCCTGTTTCTTTATAAATCGTATTTTAATTTTCGTATTTCATAATATTGAATAAGGCTTTCCTGCTCTGAGACCAAATAGTTTTCCTGCTTTGATACCAAATAGTTTTCCTGCTCTGATACTAAATAGTTTTCCTGCATAGCGTTTTTTAAAAAATGTATTGGCACTCTCCAAATCACGAGACGCCTGACTATCTAAATTCAAGTAGGAAAATGTATGTAAAAGAGGGGCATTTGGTTGTTATTTTTAAGAGTATTGCAGCCTTAAACAAAACTAAATTTTAGAGATATCGTAACGATAATGTACATTTTACAAGTCTCTTATTTAATTATAATAATAACATTATATGTAAAAAGTTTCTGCTAGGGATTATGTGGGCAAGCATCAAATTTCCCCCCCCCCCCCCCCTATAACCTGTAAATTTACAAATAATTTGAAAACTATCATCGTAGGTTAAGAAATTTTAATTCGTGGCTTTTTATTGACACACTCTTTTACATCGACTAAATTCCTAATGATTCAAATCTGTAATAAATTTAAATTTTATATTTATTTATACCTAAATTTACCGTAAGTCGCTGAAAATTTTTATAAAAATTGCTATCATTAATATGAAAAAAATCTGCTTTAAATTATAAATGCAAGTAAACTGAGTGTTAATCATTTAGGAGTTCCGTCTCTGATCTAATTTCCATTCTATTTCACAGAGAAAAAGTTCTGATAGGATTAGCATCGTTGCATTAATATTTTATTGGAAATATCAAACAGGGCAAGGAAATGTATCGTGAACTGTCAGCTGTCGGATTTATTGATGTTTACTAAATTATGGATTTTCATTGAATCGTGGATGTGACATTGTAGTTTCAGGTAGCATCGCATCTGTTCTTAGCTGACTTGATTTATTAGGACTTAAGCAGATTGAAACAGATTCCCAAATTATATATCTGTACCATTTCCATTTTAAAACAGTACAGAAACATAGAAAGGATTTCGTATTATTTAATAAATCAAACATCAGAAAAAAAAATCAGTTTTGTTGTTGTTGGTAGGAATTTCAGAATGGATGATATGCTATCTTTTTAGCTTTTCTTCTAAGGAAAAGATAAGCTCAACAAATCATGTATTTATGCTTGTTTACGTCACTTCAACTTTTTGGCCCAAAGAACGATTTTTTTCTGAAATAGATAATTTAGAAATCATTTTGTCTAAAGCGCTTTCTTCAAATATTAAAGTGGCCTGTGGAAGTTGCCATCAATTAAAATTTATTTAAAATTTAAAAATTTCGGTAAAAGCAAAATTTATGCATAATAATGGAGTTCCAAAAAAGAAGAATAAAAGCATTTTCAATAAAGGGATGTAAGCAGGTGTTATAAGAAAACCACTGAACTGATATTATTAAGGAAATTTACTAATTTTTAATATTATCGCGATTTTTCAAGTCATTTAATTTCTAAATATATTTGTTTTTGTTACTGAAGAAATGATAATATATTTTAATGTTCGAAATGGAGAGTAAGTTGCAAATCTTCTGGAACTTCCTGGTGTATTTCGATTTTAAAAATTTCACTTTTACCAGGTTTAATTCATCGCATAGTTTTGATTTGTATTTTAAACCATTATAGTTACACTGTAAATTGCAAAAATTCTTCAGTACGTATTCTAATGGCCTCAATACAATGTCATTCAAATTTCCGTTTTGTTGACATCTACACCTATGTTTTCCATTAACTCTTTATTGATGCTCTCTTAAGTGTAGAATATTACTGATTTACGAACCTGAATAATCTCTTAATGTATAACAAACGTAAATGACAAATTTCCATGGAAATGAATGGCGTAGGTTGTGTGAAGTGTTTCAGCCATCCAAACACAGATATGTCAATATCTTTGTTGGGATCCTAGTCACACACAGCATTCTAAAGTAAGAAAATAAAAATCTTTACTCCATCGAAAATTTGCTTTTAAAGAAGCCAATAAGAAAAATATAGATTTTCATATCCCTAAAAATTAGAATAAATTACTGACTAAATTTATTGTGGAAAACTATATAATTCCGGAATATTCTATTTTATCTTTCTTTGCCAAAATTATCAAATCAGAACATACAATAAAAATTACTTTGCTGGTATTAACTTTTTTTTGTTAATATTCTTTTAATAAAACTGAAATTAAAACTGAAATTTCTATCCTTAATATCAATAATTAAGAAGTGGTTGCGTGTAGATAGGAATTCAATTACTGAAGAATTCCGTTATTAGTTTTCTAAGAAATTCTATCTATTTCCCCATCCTTCTTCTTCTCTCACGAATGAAAGTGGAGTAAGAGTTTTTTGCTACTTTGTAACAGATTTTCGGAAGTAAATTTCGTGAAAATTTAAAAATTTCCCGAAATATAAAATGTAGAATTTGAAGAATATGATTGGGTAACTTTAATTGAAGAAGTAACGTTTCTTATAATAAAATATGAAATAATTACTATTTCGCCAGACATTTCTGAAATCTGTATTTGGCATTTTCAAAAGTTTATTTTTTTTTTAATTTAATTTAACTTCGTTAAAGTGTTTTGTTTTTTCTTAGAAATAGATACTCGATTAATTTTGCAGCTAAAATAATATGAAATTTTATTATTTTTCCATGATTAAGAACTTTTGTTTAATGATATCAATTAATTCTAGCAACAGGATTAGTAAGAATTTTGCAAAGCAGACACCGACACACAAAATTTTACGAGGTTAAAATGTTTATTAAAAATATAGGACCGTTTCGCCTTTGCGACCAGGCTTTACCGACTAGGCGAAACCAGTTCTAGGTATATATTTTTAATGTGTTAAATCTTTTAACCTAGTAAAATTTTGTATGTCGGTGTCTACTTTCCAAATTTTAAAGGCACACGTTAAAATTTTATTTAGGATTAGTAAGAAGTTGAGAAGAGGCGCATTAGACATAAAGTAGATGCAGACTTCAAAAGCTTATTCAGCTTCTATAAATAAAGGTCGAAAGTCATAATTAATGAAATCATGACAAATTCTATTTCAAATTACCATTCACATTCACCAAGCCTCCCAAAACCCTTTAAATTGTCATCTGACAGAAGAAATCAAAAAGCCTATATAAAATCAATTCTTCGATATCCATTTTAAATTTAATTTTTCGATATCCAGGTCGACATGGATGTTTTCAAATTCGGATAAGGAAATTACAAAGTCATTAGTCGCTGACTAAAGTAAAATTCAGAGTTTTATTATTAAGAGATTACTCTCCTAAAGAAATTTTGCTAATTATTTAAAAAATGAATTCGAATAAATTGCTTTTGGCCGCCATTGGCAAAGCTTTGCTCTTTATCATCATGGCTTCTTACTTTAAAATAAAAACAAAAAAAACAAAAACCCTCATTAATTCGACGCCTGTTATTGGATTGGAGCAAAACAGTATAAAAGTACACCAAAATGGCATGTCCTAAAAAAAACCAGAGGATGTTGATAAGTGTGAAAGCCTCCAAAGCCTGGGGAAAAACAGTGTCCGTGTGAAGCTCCCGACGATGGGAAAGAAGACTGGGAGTTAGAGGGCAAATTTAAAAATCATTTCTGTTTTATTTAATGAAATATATGTTAAAATGGTAGACAAAATTAATTTAAGTTTTTCACTAAAGTCATTGTCGGTTTTCAGTTGTTAATAAATTATTCACCGTTCCGGTTTGGCCTAGTAGTTTAGGCGGGGGCCTTCTACGAGGCTGCTGTGTCTGATTTCTGGATTCGAATCCCGGCAGCGGCATGGATGTTTCGTTTTCTTTTCTGTGTTTGACAGCCTCTTCTTCACTTCTTCTTCGGGTCTGATGTCATTTTCTTAATGGCTTCCTGAGGACGGCATTGGGAAACCCCTCAGTATCTTTCCCCATGAGATTCTATGAGAACTCTCGAGTTCCATAAAATGCGTACCTCCATCCTCGGAGATCGCAGTTGAAGAAGAAAAATCGATTATTTTAATAAATCAGTCAAATGAAAAATTTCAAACAAATGATAGAATAACATATGATTCAAGTTTGACTGTATCTATACATATATCACTGTATATACATATCAAAGTTTGTGTAGGCCTATTTGTATGTTCTCTATACAATTTTACACTGTTGGCTGATTGGAACCGAATTTTGCACAGATATTCTACACTACCAAGCGTAATATATAGGCTACCTTGGAACCCGGTTAACTATCCCCAAGAGAGTGAAAAACGGGTGAAATCTCTGAAATAGTCACATATGTACCTGGTGGAGACAATAGGACCTACACAAATATTGCTCTGCAACAATTGGGACAGGTTTGATGTGATGATGTATTGTGGATATAGTGAGAACTAGGATATCCCTTGCCCTCCCAACCCGATCGCCCTCTCGGGCAACGCCGGATACTCTAAGCTAGTTACTAAGATATAGGATAGCGTTCTCATTTATTGATTATATCTTCATGAAAAAAATAGCTTAACAAATACTGTAGTTTATTATTTTTCCGTAATTGACAATTACAGTAAGAGATTTTTTTGTTCTTTACCAGATTTCTTTAAGACTTTAGGGAGATGTAGAAAAATAAATATGATAGTTGAAGTTAGCTTGTGTCGAGTGTATTCTATAATTAATTAAAATCAACTTTACTGATTTTAATAGCAGATTTTTACAAGGCTTAAATAGATTATTATTCTGACATTCGAATACATAACTAATTTTGTTTTACTGAGTGGATTTGTTTGTTAAATCAGACTACCTTTATTGAATTACTGAATATTCGAAAAAGAACAAAGGAATTCAACGAAGGAAGTTTGATACCAGATAAGACTTCTTTCATCTTCTGTCTCCCACTGTTGTGCGATCTTAAGCCAATTTAAAATAATTAACATAATCATTTGCACATTGTTTCTTGATTCTAAAAAAAAGTTTCACACATATTCGATATTTTGTTTAAGAATATCTTTTGCTGAAAATCACTGAAAAAAAAATCGAAGTAACTTCAAAAGAAAAGACGAGCAAAAGAATGATTTTGAAGCTGAAATATTAAAATAAACGTCTTTAGAATTGTAAATTCTAGTTTTGTTAATGTATTTTCCAATAAAAGAAAAAAAGTTCTTTGAAAGAGAAACGTTAGTGCAGTGATTTTTTTGTGAATGATTGATAATCTATGACTTTTCTTTTCTTCTTAAACTGCGTCATTATTGGAAGATAATCTTAGTTACCATAGCAACGGAATGAGATCAAGCATGAGTCCTTACGTCTTGTCCGACCTTTGCTTTCTACTCGAATCAATAGATGTTTTGGCGTAAGATCCGATTAAGAATGTTGGTCATGAATAACTTAAAACAAAAGACATTACCTACAAAAGCTTGGTATAAGACAAAAGGAGATATTTTAAGGAACTGCTTCCTGTTTGGGAAGATTTAGTTAAAACTTTGTTTCGTGGATGTAAAGTTTAATGAATTGGAAAACAAAATAGAATGCTAAACTCTATTCAATCTTGAAACAAAGATATAATAAAATTCTAAAAATTTCCAACTTTTATAAGTTTTCTATTAGAAAAATTTTAGAAACTAATACTATTTTCTTTTATCTTAGAACTATTTTCTTAAAATTACACAATTAACATTTGGAATTTACATATTCTAAAATGTGTGTTTAATTTTAAAATGTGTGTTTACTAATTCGTCTAAGAGTTTGAATTTTTTCTTTTTATCTGCACATGAAAGAATTTCTAAATTCTGATCAATTACATTAAAACAAATAATCCAAAGTTAATACATAAAGAACTCTGATCTCATTTTGAGTGAACTCTTTTATTGTTTATTCTTTCTTTTTTTAAATGGCTCTACAAAACAATAGAAATGATAAATAAATGATAAATAAATTACAATTTAAGGAAGAATCAGAAAGAATCATTTTAGAACTTTTTTCATTAATTGGTGTGATTTTATAAACAAAGATAAATCTTTAAAAGTGAACGAGATTTCATTGGGTACTTTGAAAATGTCTATGAAAAACAATGTCAAATTGAAAAAATTACTGAATTTCATGTAGGTCGGTTATGTATTATTATTTTTATTGAATATATTATTCAATTTGTTATATATGTTCGTATTATTATTATTTTATTCAATATGTTTTATACGTTTGTATTGTTTGATTATATTACTTCACGTTCATTTAATATGTTTTATTGTTTTGATTCATGTATGATTTTGTATTTGTTGTATGAGAACAGAAGATTTTTCTTTTCTAAGCATGTTTTAATAAGCCTTGAAAAAGTTCTTTGATAAAAAGAATGAAATATTGGTGAAGAGCAGTAGTTTTGAGTTGAATATGGAAGATTTATGTACAATTTCGAGATATTTTAGAACAAAATTACAATAACTGTCGAACGAAAATTTGATCTTTTATGAAATAATTTCGAAAGCTTAGGATAAGAATGATAAAAAGCAAAGAAGAAGAAAAGCCCTTGGCTGTAGAGAAAGATTCGTTGTCATAATAAAGATTCCAGTTCTTACAAAAAAATAAGGTTTCTTCATTAATCATCCCTACAATTTTCTACTTCAAGAAAATGCTTTTCTCTGGAAAATCAAGAACTTATTTAGGTTTGCATGAATAAAATTCCATATCGTTAAGAAATGATCTGGAAATATTAGTTTACTCAGGAAATTCTAATTCTTTATAATAACTTCCTGTTCTATTCTATTGTTGTAGTATATTATAATAATAATAATAATTTATTATACTTGATCTGGGTGTTAGCCCTTTACAAGTTTAGAATCTTCCATCTTTTTTCTTTTACATTGTTAGTAATACAATTTCATTTTTGTTTATGTTTATAACTACAAATAAGATTATTAACAAAAATAATAATAATATAATAATAATATAATAATATCCTTTTTACAGTATAATATTAACAACATAAGTAATAGTAACAATATTACCCTACAAATTTATTTACACCTCTTATTTATTCTTTATTTTCTATTTTCTCTAAAAATACCTTAATATATTTACATAATTCCTTATTAATTCTGTTTTGATTCAGTTGTGTAATCCACCATCCACCCCTATTGGAGATTTTTTCAATTCCTAACACCTTTCTTTCTTCTTTCATTTTTTCACATTCAAAAATTATATGGTTCCAATCTTCTAGTCTATTACATCCTAATCTACAATTCCTTCCTTCTTTAGTTAACCAGTATTTACCCGATTTCCAAATACTACCACATCTAATTTTAATGTATATTTCTCTCCAATAGGAGTGGATCATGTTTTTACATAAGTAACTGGCCCCTTAATTTGAACATCTAAATTACCATAGTAGTTATTATATTTCTAATTTTGTATTTTATTGTAATTACATTGCATATTTATTTCTTACCAGTTTTTTAATAATTATTGTTTTACATTCCATCCAATATTTATCATCCATTATTCTTTCCAATTCTATCCCTAATCCTACTTCATTAAATATTTTTTTCAATCTCTTTTATATAATTACATTTATTCCCTTTCTTTGCATTTTCTACCATGTTCTCTAAAATTATCTTCGGTAATCTATTTTCGTTAAGTTTCACAATTTTTGTTACATAGTCTATACTCCTTTTAATACAATCTATTCTTAATGGGTATAATCCTAATTCATTTTCCACAATATAATTTGGAGTATCTTTTTCCACATTAAAATATAACTTAAATAATAAATATTGTATGTTTTCTAGTTCCTTTTTAATTTTCCATCCATCTATTTCCATTCCATAACAAATGACACTTTTAACCATACTGTTAAACATGTATTTTATTTTTTTCCAATCATTTATTTTTGCTCTTTTGATTAATTTTATTAATTCCCAAGTTGCTATTATTCCTTTTTCCTTTCTATATTTTATATTTACATATTGCTATTTTGTGAGGGAACCATTTTCCTATATATTGATATTTATTTTTCACTTCGATCTCTTCATTTTTCCACATCCATTTTTCTGATTTTGCATTCTTTCCCTCATTTCTAAAAATAATAATTTTCGTTTTCTCTAGATTAATGTTTAGACAGTATTCGTTTACAAATTCTTGTAAAACTTTAATCATTCGATTAAGTTCTACTTGTGTTTCAGCCAATATTACTGCATATCATCTGCATACATAAGACTAAATACTCGCTCATTTTTAAATTTTATACCCCCCCCCCATCCTTCCTCTCTTAATTTTAATTCTAAGTTATTTATTATCACTAAAAATAGAATGGGACTCATACTACATCCTTGTCTTACTCCTTTTGTAATAAATATTTCCCTCCCTCCTATATTATTTCCAACATTTATTCTAGTATCCTCATATATATTTTTTATCACTCTTAGCATTTTTCCTTTTATCCCTACTTTGACTAGTACTTTTATTAATATATTCCTATCTACACTGTCGAAGGCAGTTTTAAAGTCAATAAACATTGCAAAAAGTTTTTTCCTTTTAACCATTAATTTTAAGTCTATAAGAGCATTTAAAATAAATATGTTATCTTGTGTTGATTAATTTTTTCTAAAGCCTGCCTGATTTTCTACAATTATGTTATTATTTTCAAACCATTTCTCCAATCTATTTTTTAAAATTTCTGTAAAAATTTTAAAGGATTATTTTGGAGCCTGATGCCTCTATAGTTTTTTGGTTCACTTTTAATTCCTTTTTAATACAAAGGTATTATTTTTCCATTTCTCCAGCTCTCTGGAATTTTTTTCTATTTCCCATATCTTTTTATACCAATTTAACATCCATTCTATTAAGTCATTAGATGCATTGTTTATCCATTCATTTCTAATTCCATCTGGGCCTGGTGATTTGTCTTTTTTTAATTTTTTTACTACTAGATTTAATTAAATTTTCTCTATTTCATCATCAAGGGGATTATTCTCTATTTCTCTGCTAATCGTTTCTACCCTTTCATACATTTCTTTCTCTTCTACTACCCACTTTATATTTTTTTTTGTCCAGGAGCCCTCCAGTAATTTAAGAAAATGTTCTTCCATTTCCTCTTTTTCCATATAATCGAGATAATTTGTAAATATCGACCTATTTCTGGACTTTTTAATTAACTCCCAAAATTCTATTCCCGTTTTTATTCCTATAAATTTATTTGTTAGTTCTTCGTTGTATCTTAATTTTTTTTCTTTACAGGTATTTCTATATATTCTTTTATCTTCTAGATATTCTAATCTCAATCTATCTTCATTATATTTTCTAAAATTTCTAAGACTACTTTTTACTTTCTTTTTTTTTTCCTTACATTCATTGTCAAACCAGCTTATGTTTCTGTTTCCTTCTCTTGTTTTGTTTTCTTTTTCTTTAGTTTTAGTTATTCCTTTTTCTAATGTGTCTTTAAAATTCTTGTACATCTCGTTTACATCTTCATTTTGTCCTAATCTTTCCATATAATTCGTTATTACAGATTTGTATAACTCCCCATTTTCTTTATTGAAATATATATCTAATTTATTTATTTTATTAATTTCTTTTCTTTTTTCAGTTTGTGATTTTGTATTTTTTATTATTATCGCCATATGGTCTGAAATTTCTGTTTCTAATATTTCAAAAATAAAATATTTTTCTAACATTTTTTCATTAACAAATTTTAGATCTATTACTGAGCACCCTTGGCCTCCTATAAATGTCCAATTTCCCTCTACATCATTTTCCTTATTTCCATTTAATTTCTAAATTATATTTCTAATTATTTCTAAATTATATTCTTTTTAGCCCAATTTATCAATATATCTCCAGACTTGTTCACAATCTTATCTTTTGAATTTCTTTCGTACTTTTCTGTTTCATTATCGTTATTACATACACTATTTAGTTTCCCTATTCTACTATTAAAATCCCAGTTAAAATAGTTGTAGTATATTTTAAAATTCTTATTCAAAAGTTTAATCAAATGCATAATAGGTGATTCCGATTTGTTTTAAAAGGAAAATCGCCATCTTAAGTATCTTTAAAATAACCTTACAAATTTTCTAAATTTTTGAAAGAGTTCTAAATAGTTTATATTCCAGCCACTGCATCATTGATCTCTTAGCATAGTGGGAGGGGGACGTGGCCGGCTGTGGACTGGCTACAAATCGCGTTTAGTGACGAACCCAGGGTTTGTCAAGAAACAGATAACCATGGTGTTCGAATATAGAGAAGTACTTGTGCAGAGCACAAATCGGGACTTCATTGTGGAGCAACACACCGCCAGGATAGGTAGCGTTCATGATCTCCTACAATCGCGAACAGGGGAACTTGATGTTCCAGGGGATTTTGCGGCCTCATGTGCTTTCTTTAATGGAGAGGCTGTGCTCATTTTCCGACAAGATAATGCCCTCCCCATATAGCACAATTTCTCTGGACTACCTCCATGCTGATACATACCCTTCCTTGGTCCGCCAGGTCTCCAGACTTGTAGCCCATTGAACATGTGTGGGCTCATCTGGGACGGCAGCTTCCGTCATTAACAGGTATGGACGATCTGCAAGCGATGCAACAGCTATGGGTGGATTTTCCTCAGGATAGCATTAGAAATCTCTATGACTACATATCAAGTCGTATCGTCACATGTATCCAGTCTAGTGGCGGCATGACACAGTACAATGATCTGAAGTTTTTGTCCCGAATAAACGGCCCATTTACTTTGATATTGCAATCAGTTATTTATATCAGACTCTTTGTTTATGCCAAGTGTTATTCGATTACAAAAAAAAAAAAAAAACGGAAATCTCCCATCTTGAACTAAAGTAGACAAAAACCAAATCATGCTTCTAATTTTGTCATTGACGGGGAATCTAGAATAGCTATTGCACCATAATTTCACCTAGATTTCCCCTCAATGACAAGATCGGAGTGCATGAAAGGCAATGGAACCCAAAACCCGCACCCGGCTGTGGGATCCAACAAAACACAAATAAAAAAAAGAATATAAAACAGAATTCCTAATAAATTTCTTCAACTCAAGCGTACAAAGTGACCTGAAATTCTAAATAAAGCACTATAAAAAATATATTCATGCTCTCCGATCTTACCATTGAAGCGTAAAATGTAGCTGAAGATCCAAACTAATGGTGAAATAGCTATTCTAGATTCCTCGTCAATGACAAAATTAGAAGCATGAATTAGTTTTTGTTTACTTTAGTTTATGATGGGAGATGTTCCTTAATTTGCAACAATTCCTTTACACATTAAACTTCTTTTCTTACGATCCCAATTACGATTTAAGATATATTTAAAGTAATTGCTTAGTTTCAATTGAAAATATAAATATAATAATCAATATTTTTAGATGGTATTTTAAAAACGTCCAAGCAGAAGAATTGGCTGAGTTGAAAATAAAAAACAAAACATAAAAACAAAGACTAATACAAATCATAAATAAATGCAGGCGTGAAGCATCGCTCTTCAGTATTCTTTTCCTAACTGTAAAATGTTCATTTTCATCTATTTTTTAATCTGCAGCGGTGAAACAATATTTGCTTTGAGTATCAACGATTTTATAAATTGAAAAAAAAAATGATATATATACAAATTATAGATATAGTTGTTTAATTCAAAATTGCTTAAAATTGATGATAATAATAGTTGCCCAAAATCGTACTAAATAATAAAAGCCTGAAAACAGATCGATTTTAAGGACATTACGTAACGGAATTGGAAAGATAAAATGGGGATAGTGTAGAAGCTATTATTTGTATCCACAGTGAACGTTGGCAAATTCCACCTCAGTGAAAGCTCCTGTCATTAAAATGACGCTGATTCACCAATAGGATTTCAAGTGAGGAAATTCTTACGTGTTTTAAGTTCTAACTCTTTGGGCATTGGGACACTGGACTTGAACAGCAACAAATGGATCAAAACACTTCTGAGTTTATGTTGTAGCAAAATAATCTACTTATAACCACACAAATGAAAGCCGATGCACCTGAATAAATACAACTGATTTAAATACAATAATTAATTTACAACGACTACAGTTTCTGATACCCAACGGAGTGCCTTTTATCAAGTAACATTAAAATTACGAATATAAAGACTATGACAATCCCATAATGCTTCCGAGAAATTCCCAGATTTCACAAGTCCTGCAAATGACATTGTCTCCAACAGCGCCGCTGTTGGCAAAAACTGCAACAAAGGATAAAATTATGATAAAAACTGTAAAATAACTACAAAAATCACTACAATATATGCAATATTAATATATAATATATATATTAAAATGATCAATGCACGCAAAATCTTATTAATTCTAACACTTTGAGTCTTTGTTGTAGCAAAATAATCTACTGGGTTATTCGTGAGAATTACTTGTTTATTCCTGCCTAGTTTTGATTACAAGACTGATTACAAGAAAACTAGAAAGTCATGTTGAATCTATTTAACATATATGGTAATTTGTAGGTAATAAACTGAAATGACGATAAGCATTTAGAATTGAATTGCAGTTACTGTTAGTTTTCAAAAAGCAGACCCACGACTGGCGGA
>JAFIDM010029389.1:0-14302 GCA_023159025.1 Thereuonema tuberculata | reverse complement strand
AGAACCTCTCGTAGCCTGTTGGCCACTCGCTGTCTGCCTCTTCCAGTCTTTGCACCGCATTATAAGCCCGAGCCCTGCCTCCCTTTCGCTCTGGATGAGTCTACTACAATCAGGGAGACCGGGTCGGACTGAACTATTCTACACAGGGAGAATGAAGTTTTTTTACTCCACTCTCTAGGGGGGTCGGCCAAATCCACAGGTAACAATATATTTATTTATTTATTCTAAATCGTAGTTTATGCATTTAACGTCCTACTATAGATTTTTTCCAATTATATAAGAATTACATTTCAATTCAGTTTTGAAGAAAAAATGTTGAAATTCCAATTCATTTGATGATCTTCATTGATATCATTTGAGAAATCCAATAAAAGATTAACCAAAACTATCCTAATAAGTAAAGAAAGGCACTTAATAAAAAGAAGTGAAAATAGGAAAATATGGAAGCGCACTTACAGCATGAGAACTGGAATAGCGTAGAAAACTAATGTTGCTATTTGGTGCTTTAGAAAACAGATCTGAAAGTATTAAAAAAAAATTGGTAATTGTTTGTGCTATTAGGTTGTGGGTATCAAAATTCTTTTGGCAGAAAACGTCAGAAAGTATTCATCTGTAAGAGTAAACTCATAGGATCATGGGCAACAATTCATAGATATTACTGAACTTCTGAGTGGTGAATTCGATGTAGTTTCACTGAATATACTTTTTTAAGATCAAAGCTAATGAGTCGTCTTTGGCCTTTTTATGAGACATCACCTTTCACAAGATTCATTCTCATATAAGATTTAGAACAGAACTGTTCTATAGTGAATATAGGAAGCAAAATGTTAGAATAATAAGTGGATAAGAACATGATTCAAAATTAACAGTTTTACAATAATAATGTTTTGTATATTGTATTTTATATTCTAAACTTATTAAACTTTAAGGAAAATACTCTGATGAGTGATGAAGGTTATATTTCCTAATCTGATATTTTGTTTCTAATTAAACAAATTCTAATGTAGCTAGTAAGTATTTCAAAGAATCTTAAAAAAACAAACAAACAAATATTTTTTTTCTACCTATCATAGATATTAAACATTCACATTTTCCATTAGAAATTTTTTTACAGATTCTAGATGAATCCAGATGTCTTCCGAATGATTCTGATATTTACACTTTCCTTCAGTATAGATGCGAACGAGTCAATGGACTTTTTAGAAACGCAGATTTCATCTCCCACAATGATTCTGTCGATGAAACGGTTCCTTTCTTGTTTTAAAATAGGAAAAAATGTTTCTAGGGAAAGACCCATGATAAGGTCTGCTTTTACAGAATCCAAGTTATGTGGCACCCATTGCTCGCAAATCTTAATGTCTTGCAGACGATCCTTGATAATTATAATGTGTGTACACTTATTCCAAATTAGTCAGCGAATGCTTCCCACCATAACTCTTCTGTCTTTCCGACGGATACTGTTAATTTTTACCATGAAACCTCAAAGAATATACTTTTACATCTAACTTATTAGCACGTTCAGAATATTGAGATTTTGTGGATTATAAGGGTTCCAATTAAAGATAAAAAAAAAATTCACCAGTATTGTTTCAGTTCCTGATGTATATACATTAAAATTACAAACATTACTAATTATCTTAACAACTATGTTTTGTTAACAGAATCACATTTAACTGCTAATTCATTAAAGGAATGTTATTTCTAAGGCGAGTGTCCTTTGAGAAATTAAATTAAAATAAATTTAAACTATTTATCATTTCTTTTTAGCTAGGAATTCGATTTATCGATGCAGTAAAAGCTGTTTCTCTCAAAGATAATCATGAAAAAAAAGTTTGAGAATTAACCATCATTATCACTTACTCTCTCCTTGAAGGAAACTTCTTTAAAATGACGACCATTCCGTTAGCCGTTTCCACTGAGGAAATTGGCAATTAATTCACTCGTTGTTTGGACAACCCAAGATCTGAGAAGAACTGTTGTAGACTGTGTGTAGGAGGAGATTGACTTCACTTACTCGGGAAAATGTTTGAACAAATTGAACTGGATAAAAATATGCTTCAAGATATAAAAAAAAGCTCCTTTTTCACAAAAATATATATTCCTAATCCTAAACCTATCAAGGAAAATCGTATTTGTAATTTGCAAGATGTCAAAAGTTTTATTTAGTTTATTTTCTTACTCTTCTCGTCTTTTCATTTCGCTATTTTCTTTTAATTGGTTTTTAATTTCTCTTATTCTATTCCTTTTTCGTTTCCATGCGTGCTTTTCTTTTGATATTTTATAACGCTTCGTTTGTTTGTTAATCTTTTTTTTTGTAATATTGTATCCTTTTTCTCTATTGATCAATTGTTATTACATGATTTTTTGTTATTGTTTTTTCGTGTTTTTTATTTCAAAGAAATGATTGATGTCGGGGTTGTTAAACTTGCTAGGTGTTGGAGATGTAGTCTCTGAATCTATTTATCTTATGTTTATTTTATTTTTATTTTAATTTCTGTTGATAGAGTGTGTGTGATTTAGCCGAGTGAAGAGTGGACAGCAAGACACCGACCTCAAATGCGTTAGGTTTGTCTATTGAGCTAAAACTATGAATTTGTTTTTCTTGGGAGAAATATCTCTAAGCCCTTCTGTACCTCACAGTTCCACATACTTTATAATTTCTCTGAGAAAGATGAAAATCTGCGAGATTCATTTTGCCCTCCATATCTTTGTCTCCAGCGTTCACATCGTTCTTCAGAAGAGCTGTACAGTTGTGCATTGCCATTAAATATCTTTCTGTCCGGACATGTGTGTCGAAACGGTCCAAAGACCATTCTGTTCTTGATAATCATCGACAGCCGCCGCGGAAACGGAAATTGGGAATAAACACCTGGAGTGGCTCAACTGGAACCAGCCATCGAGATTCCTATCTAATCTTAAGGCCGTATTACATTTACCATTTCACTCGCCATAAATGCAAGCCATAACGCAGGCAATGTCAGGGTAGATTGCGAGTGATTAGTGTATTGCTTTACACTTACCATAACGTCTTCCATCACACAGAACATTTACACTTCTCAATTGTCATCATGCCTACGTTTTATTTCCGAAAAAAATAGCATTGATTCATATAAAACCCATTTAGTCATTGCATCGGATAGGTGAAAGAATGTTTTTAATTAATTCAAATAGGAAATATTGATATTTTTATTCATCGTTTTATGTTTCTTTGTTTTCAGTTTCGATAAATAATTCAGTCTCGTTAAATCTCGATCAACGACGATATCTTTTCGAGATGTCAGTCTCTGTCGATTCAAATTTTCAAGTCGAAATTATGAAATGATTTTGATTATTAGTGTAACATTTTATGAAAGCATCTACGAAAACATAAGGAAAAGATGCCCTCCGATCGTGAAAATCATTTTTGTATTCGGTAATTTCGAATAAATAGATACAAATCGATTGGACTTCCAAGTTCTACAATTCGTCACCAGGAGCGCTAGTGTCGATGTCCAGCCATCTGATGTCGTGCCATTTCTTCAAAGATAGCCCAAGCTCTATCCTTCGCCATCTCCTCTCGCAATCTGATGGCGAGGTGATGGCGAGTGAAATGGCGCGGTTATGGCGAGTTAAATGGTAAATGTAATACTGCCTTTATGTTCAATCTACAGTGCAGTAAATTGTGTAGTGCTTAGATTTTAGTGATTGTATCAGTAATTCAGTGCGCTTCTAAAATTGGAATCCCAATATTTCGGTCTAGACCAACATTATCATTTTTAAGTAATTTCATCGTTTTACAACTTGTACCTAACCCTAACTTTTTTTTAAGTCTTTCTTTTTTCATGTCCTAAGAAATCTAAAAAAGATTTTTTTTTGGTGTGTGAAAAGAAACTCTTGAATTTTTAAACTATTAGTAACTATTATGTTTTGATCACGAATTGAATTTTTTTTTAACTTTGCCAATAATTTTTTTTGTCCACATTTGGTGATCTTTGCACTAGCAAATGTTTTTTTTTTTTACTTTTGTTTGTATTTCAATTTTTTAATAATTTGTATTTTCATTGTTTTGGGTTTTTTTTCTTTTTCTTTTCCGTATCTCGTACTGGGTGGTAGCAGAGCTGTTATTTTTTTTTCATTTATTGTTTATCGAGAAAACAAAACTAGTTAGTCATTCCTTTTCTCGGTGACAGCACAAATGATTAGAAATATCCTCTAAGACTCAAGCAAGCATTATTAATTAAGAAACACAATAAAGATCTTAAACAGAAAACTTAAAATTCAAGGAATTACAGATTTACTACAGATTGATTTGTTATAATCTTGGGAAGCATCGATGTACGTTATAGTGATGCAGTATTGGAATAATTTGGTTAAATGTTTCAACAAATTTTAATTTTATTGCCATTGATGGGCTCTGTGTAGATGGATCCAAAACATTCGCAATCTTATTTATTAAACCTGTTAATGCTCTATTGTAGTTTAAACAGTTGATGTCCTATTAAAGGTTTCTTCAATTACTTAAAAATAACATTACAATTCAGTACTAAAAAATACAGTGAAACTTCCAATAGATTAAATGATCTTTATTGATATCGTTTGAGAAGTCCATTAAAGATTAACCAAAAATAGCTTAATTGTAAAGGAATTAATGACGTCATTAAATAAAAAAAAAGGTGAAAACTATGGAAGCGGACTTACAATTGTTGCAAAAATTATTAAACTCTTATTATATTAAAAGATAGGTAAAATGATCTTTTAAAAGTTTAATTTCTCTTAACCGGTTGGTCATAAATCAACAAGAGCAGCAACAGATAAATATTTAAATATAAGCAAATATTTATTCTTTAACTGTAACGATGAACTAAAGCATATAGATTGGTAATGCAGAATCCCCTTAACAATTTCACAGTTCTTAATTCCAGTTAACGAGGTTGAATGAACACTAGTTTCGATGTATATATATTCTAATGTCTCAGACTAACTGTATAATTATTTCAGTATATAACGTTCATTACTAACAGTTGATGAATTATATCGTTTCTAAAAGTTCAACCTATATGATAAGAACGTCACAATGTTTAATCTGCTAGTTAGATTTAACGGTGCAATATATCTTTTGTTTCTATAAGAATTGAAGAAATCACATAGAAATCTTTTTACACAGCTATTGTAATATATCACTAATAGTCACAATAAACTACGGCGGGTTAGATTCCAGTTGAAGGTACTAGTCAATAGGAAGCGATCTTGACCTTCACTGCATAAGGCCGACTTACTGTTTCCGGCTAAGTGTACTGCGCACTGATACACGTTCTTTTTCGTCTTTGATCACGTGTTTCTTTTTGAAATGTAAAATGGCGGCACTTGGTGTATCCAAACCATGGATTTGGTGATTTCTGTGATTTTTTCAATGTTTTCAATATTACAGACCGATCCTACAGCATAATACAAGAACGAGGATCCCAAGAGTGCTTCGTAAATCATGATATGCATTTCAAACATCATTGTAGATGTGGAAAAAGGAATATTTTTGAAAGCACATAGTATGCATTTACGTTTTATAATGGATCTGGTATGTCTTCATTTGTCCTAGGCCTACTCATGGATTTCCGATACGTGTAGGGTACGTGGTTTCCCTTCATATCATTCCTTGCCACTGCATGTTATCTCCAATTTCATCCTGAGCAAGGAACCACCAAATACCATTCCTGTAAGGGTTATTTTGTTGTTTCAAGTTTATCGGTAGGCCTACTAAGTCACAATCACTAGACCTAAAAAGGTAAGCCTACACTTTTTATCTTTGACTACTCAATCCATCGGAGGTTTAGTAAATATTCAGCGCTCTATTATTCTTTATTGAAGATGGCCCATTCTAGCAAGCGAGCCGTTCTGTATTTATTTCAGGTAATTTTTCAAAACTTGAAACATGTGACGTCAACTTCAGCTTCCGGTTCGTGAAATTAGTTCCGAGCCTGACCTATTTCGCAAGGCAGAAAAAAAAAAACCTCCCTTACCGATAACTGGAATTTAACCCTATGGCTTTATAATTTTTTCGATGTCTATCAATACTTTAGTTACATAGCACTATTTCACTTTGTTCATATTACACTAACGACTAAATATTATAATAAATTGCTCAATGTACTATTACTAATTTGTATATCCTTCTCGTTGATCTTTAGATCTGCCTTTGCAAATTATTCTTCTATAAAATAATTGTAGTTTCTTGTTGAATAGTGTAAACGTTCTGACTTGCCACGACGATATGAAATAAGATAAAACTACTTACAGTTCTTCACATTGATAAGAACATACTCCATCGTTCTTTGCAGTCCTTCTATCTATATTTCCTATAGGTGGAAAATAACTGAATCGGTTCGAATTCTCCTCTGATAGTCAAGATGGCTTTGCTTCCCGTTCTTGCTAATCTCCCATCTATGACATCAATATTCTCTAGGCTTATAAATGTATCTGAAAATGAATAAACACATTTTAAGACTTTTGAAAAAACTAATAAAAACCAAGAACGTATTTGTGATCTTTATGTAACCTGTTCTTCGTCTTAGAAGTATCCTATTTAACTTCTATTGAGCCATGTCTTCTTAGTCGAATTCAGATTCATCTAAATTCAGGGAGAAATCGCTTCTCTCTCGGAAAACACCAAACAATCCCTTCAGCTCTCAACAATAGTGCATGCATATGATTCGTTTTCCAAGTGAAACTCCTTATTTATTATTTCAATTCTTTTCCAACTAACAAACGGAAAACAATAGACGTACAATATACATGATTCCATATTGCTTCCTTATTAATTATTAGCTTGAGAATAACAACAAAAACTGGAATAGCATAGAAAACGAATGTCACTATTTCGTGGTTTAGAAAACAGAACTGAAACATAAAAAGAATTGGTAATGGTTTGTGCTATTACGTTCTGGCTATCAAACTTCTTTTGGCAGAAATTGACAGGAAGTATTTATCTGTAAGACTAAACTCATAGAATCTTGGAGAACAATTCATAGTTATTATTGAACTTCTGAGTGGTGACTTCGATATATTTTCTCGGAATATACTTTTTTAAGATCAAAGCTAACGCGTCTTCTTTGGCCTTTTTATGAGACATCATCTATCACAAGATTCATTCGCATACTATATTTAGAAGAGAACTATTCTACAGTGAATATATGGAGTTTTAGAATAATAAGTCGATAAGAACATGCTTCAAAATTATCAGTTTTACAATGAAAATATTTTTGATATTGTAATTTATACTCTAATCCCATTAAACATTGAGGAAAATACTCTAATGAGTGATGGAGATTATATTTTCTAACCTGATGTTTTATTTCTATTAAAAAAATTTCCATGTAGCCCGTAAGTATTTCAAAGAATTTTTGAAAACAATAATTCATAGCTATTATTGAACTTCTGAATGGTGACTTCGATATATTTTCTCAGAATATACTTTTTTAAGATGAAAGCTAACGAGTCGTCTCTGTCCTTTTTATGAGATATCATCTGTCACAAGATTCATTCGCATACAAGATTTAGAACAGCACTGTTCTACAGTGAACATATGAAGCAGAATGTTAGAATAATAAATGGATAAGAACATGCTTCGAAAATAACAGTTTTACAATGACAATATTTTTATAATGTAATTTATATTAATCTGATGAGTGGTAAAGATTATATTGCCTAATTTGCTGTTTTCTTTTTATTAAACAAATTCCCATGTAGTGTGTAAGTATTTGAAATAATTTTTAAAAACATTAACTCTTTGCTATTATTGAACTTCCGAGTGGTGACTTCGATGTAATTGTAGTGAACATCCTTTTTTAAAATTAATGCTAGACAGATGTGTTTGTCAGATGTTTTTATGAGATATTATCTATCACGAGATTCATTCCCATACAAGATTTAGAACAGAACCGTTCTGTAGTTAATACATGGAGCAGAATATTAGAATAAAAAGATGATAAGAACATTCTTAAAAAAATAACAGTTTTCAATTATTCAACGTTAAGGAAAATACTCTGATGAGTGGTGAAGATTATATTGCCCAATCTCATATTTTATTTCTATTAAATAAATTAAGCAAAGTCCCAAAACAAACACAAATTGCCTCTCAGTATTTCAAAGAATTTTAAAAAACAAACAAACATTTTATTTTTCTATCATTAATAGACGATAAATTTCTACATTTTTAGTATAAAAGGTAACGAGCCAAAGAACTTCTTTGATACACAGATTTCATCTCCCACAATGATTTCTGTCGATGAAACTGTTCCCTTCTTGTTTTGTAATAAGAACAAATGTTTCCAGGGAAATACCATGAAAAGATCTGCTTTTACAGAATCCAAGTTATGTGGCTCTCATTGCTCGCAAATCTTACTGTCTTGCAGACGATTATTGATAATGTGTTTACACCTCAATATTCCAAATTAGTCAGCAAATGTATAAAAGTAACTCCACAAACTCTTTCATGGTATTTAAATAATTTATTTAAATGCAAAGTAGCGAATTTTCGGGAACATAATATCGCGTAATTCCCTTCTTCAAGCAAAATAAGAATTAACAAATCAAACGACAATACAAAAAGAAAGAACATCATCAATTCAACAGTACATATCAAATTGAATACTATAAAATTGTTATAACAATGTTAAGTGATTTAACTTGGTTAAATTATTAAATTTATACATAATGACAATAATACATGAACATAATATTCACAAAACAATAAGTTGATGAAGTCAATAATCCAATGAATTAGCACCAGTGATTGAAACCCCTTTTTTATTGTCCGTCTTAATAAAATTTTCTAATCAAACCAATGGTGATTGGGTCCACTCTGACACCCTCATATCTATTGAAATTATTATTTCTTGTATTTTTTATGATAAAACTCTCGATGATTTTTCTGAGTTTCCAATTCGATTCTTTATGTAATGTTTTGATTTCCTCATTCATAATATGTCCTTTTTTGTACAATGGTGAGCTATGTCCGATGCGTCCAGGTCTCTGTTCTTCAATGCTCTTCCATGTTCTGATACTCGCTCAGCCAACGTTCTCTTCGATTCTCCAATATAGAATTTACTATAAATTTTGCAATCGATTCGATAAACAATACCCATTTCATTTTGTTTTTTCTTACTATTAATTTTTTTAAATAATAGATTTTTGATTTTATTCTTATATGTGAAACCAATATTAATGTTGAAGTCACTACATATTTTCTTTAATATCATGCTGTTTTCATTGAGGTAAGGTATGAATATTTTATTCTGGACCTTACTTATTTCTTTTATTTTAAATTTGTTGAAATCAAATATATGATCATCAATAAATTTTATTGATTAATCGTTTTTGATAAATAGACTTTTCATATCCTTGATTTTTTTATTATAAGTATCTTCAATATAAGTATTTCTAATTAATCTTCTAATGTAATTTTCCACAATATTCTTTTTGATGTTTATTCTGTATCCCGATTTGAAATTTAAAACATTGTCATTTTGGCAATCCTTTTTAAAATGTTCCATTCTAATTTTGTTCTCCTTATTTGTTAATTTAACATCTAAAAAAGTTTAATACTTTATTGTCTTCCAATTCTTTTTTGAATTTTAAATCTTTATTCTTTTTGTTCAAATTATCAAAAAAAATTTGAAATTGTCTTAACGTTCCAAACCAAATAATCAGTATGTCATCGATATAACGAAAGTACTCAAATTTTTGGTAATACATTTTATCTTTTAATAGGTTGTTTTCAAAATGGTTCAAATATAAATTACACATGGTTCCTGATACAGGAGACCCCATAGAGAATCCTTTAGTTTGTTTAAAAAAAATTTTTTTTCATGTTTAAAGTAAGTATTAAGAGTAACAAATTCCACCATTTCTTTTTAAATTTTTTCATCTAAATTATACTTCAATAAAATTTTCCTATTATCAAATACATGTTTTTCTAAAATCATTAAAGTTTCATTTACTGGAACGTTGTTATACATATTTTCTATGTCTAAGGATATGAGATGGAATTTTTTCTTATTGTAATTATTAAAAACATTTAGTTTGTTAATCAAATCTTCAGTATTCTTAAGAAATCACTTTCTCATTAGATAATCTGAAACTATTTAACCAAAAATTTAATTTCCTAGCCTATTTTTGATTAAATTTGGTTAAAAAAAGGAAAACCAGAAAAATCATCGAGAGTTGTATCATAAAAAATACAAGAAACAATAATTTTAATAGATATGAGGGTGTCATAATGGACCCAATCACCATTGGTTTGATTTCAAATTTTATTAAGACGGACAATAAAAAAGGGGTTTCAATCACTGGTGTTAATTCATTGGATTATTGACTTTATCAACTTATTGTTTTGTGAATAATATTTTCATGTATTATTGCCATTATGTTTAAATTTAATAATTGAACAAGTTAAATCACTTACGATTGTTATAACAATTTTATAGTATTCAATTTGATATATACTTTTGAATTGATGATGTTCTTTCTTTTTGTATTATCGATTGATTTGTTAATTCTTATTTTGCTTGAAGAAGGGAATGACGCAATATTATGTTCCCGAAAATTCGCTACTTTGTATTTAAATAAATTATTTAAATACCATGAAAGAGTTTGTGGAGTTACTTTTATACATTACAAGAAATGAAAAGAAGAGAATTTGTGGAAGAATTTGGTATAAATAGTCAGCAAATGCTTCCCTCCGTAATTTTTCTGGCTTTCCGTCTGATACTGTTAATTTCATTTCAAGAGAAGTATCGTTCAATATGACACGATGTGATTGAGTTAGCCTCGAATCATCAGTCAACGATGATCGTCTTCTACCGGTACCACTATTCTTTTAAACCATATGATAATTGGTTTATTCCATTTTATGTATTGGGCGATGGTTTTCTGTACATGGAGACCTTCTAATGTTAAAAACAATACTGGATAGCTGTTCCACATTCGTTGTTTAAATCATAAATTTTTATACAGAACACTACCACTATACTCTGGAGAGAAGCAGGCTGCTACTCTCTTCACTGCGCCATCGCTTTGATAGCAATGCCATCTGCCATTGAGTCATAACAGTACAGTGAAACCAACAATATTCGGTGTCGAAAATCTCGCAATTCATCTATTCGCCACTGATATGTTGTGTGGCTCGTTTTCTTTTGCATAAATTTTCTTTTTTGCTGTTTTGTTTTGATTTTCAATTTAACTTTAAGGAATAAAATACCTCTTTTCATTTCTTGTTAAACTGATCTTTCTTAATTCTTTAAAACAATAGTGGACTTTCTTTTAAAAGATTCGTTTTCAGACTGCTGATGACAAAATTGGATTCATTATTCATTTCTATCACGATTTTAAAATATTTGTCTTAGATCACAGTATCGTTACAATTCGTAATTTTAGGCAGGACCCATTGATTTCTGTTGCTATTTCTATTTTTTAATTCAAAAAAGATTTCTTAACAAAGAAAAACCAAAAAAGTTTAAAAAAGAACCAAAAAAAAATCTGCTTTTATCAATAGATTTAGAATATCAAAATTCCTTCAATATCTTTTAGTTCGAATGTTGATGAGTGTTGAACATTATTCAACAACATTTGATGATGAAATAATGATTTCAAGGTTGCAGTCACATTTTCTTATTAAACATCTTGAAAAGATCTTCAGCATATTTAGTATTATTCCAATCTACAAAGAGCAGGAAAACATTGACCATATATTCTATTAGAAATAGATTAACTGCTGAGCAAGGTCAATAAGGATGCTTAAATATTTTCAACAAAAACGCACGTGAATGAAGTTTATGGACTGCCTTATAGTCAACTGAAAAAAAAAGCAATGAAACCATCAAAGAAAAGATAACTGTTAAAAGTATTAAAAAAAAGTTACTACACATTAAAACTTTTTTGCTAATTAAAAGAGAATAAAAGGCGATAAGAAAGTAAAGAGTTTTATAATTCAGTAAGAAAACGACCTTCAGGGAAAAAAAAATACAATAGATAAAGTGAAGGAAGATTTGGAAGAGAAATGTGATAGAGTGATTGAATGGAAGAGATTCACTTTACTCACCCACTAAATGGCAGAATCAAAAATGGAAAAGTTACTAAATAAAAATAATTTCGAATCTTTTTATTTTGTTTTTTGTATGCTTTGCCACCAATAAACTTCATACAACTTTGTTTTTCTCCAAATCTGTATAGCATTTTAGAGCAATTGAGATTGTATAGCGTGGAAGTGATCCAAATCGGAATGAAATAAAATTGCCAATGTATTTTCTGCTCCTAAACTACATACATTCAAATTGCAAATTTTCCTCACAATTTTTTTGTTCAACAGAATTGCGTTCAACTGATAAATCGTAAAATGAATGTAATTTCTGAGGCGAGTGTCTTTTGAAAAATAAATATAAAACAAACTTAAGCAATTTATAACTCTTTCTATAGCAAAGAATTAACATTGTCGATGCAGTGAAAATCATTTCCTTCCTAGATTCTCATGAAAAATGAAAATGGATGAGGATTAACCATTATCAATTATCTTGGGTGAGAAACAGAACTCATGGAAGCTTCTTTGAAGTGAGGACAACACTGTCAGACATTTCCAAAATAAAACAAGAACTTGAAGTTGTTATAAAAATAACATTACCATTTAATACATGAAAACAATAGCTGAGATTTACAAGAATTTAGATTATTTCGATTGAAATCATATCTCTTCACTTGAATTAACAGATTAACAAAAACAGAAAGAAACTGATAAGACGCAAAAAGCAAACAGAAAGTGGTGAGAAAGCAGAAAATACGGCAAAAATACTTACAAAGAGAAAATTGTAAGAAAAAAAGCCAGACCGTTTTAATTTTGCGTTTAGCAAAACACAACTGAAACTACTGAAATTTCAATTTCAATTTTCAAATTTAGAAAAAAGAAATTAATATATTTCAAATTTTACGCTGTTGCTTTATGTTTATCAAAATTCTCTGGCTGATAATTAGGATATTTTTATTTGCCAGACTTAAATCAGAAGATCATCGCCAATCATAAAATTGGAGTAGGAAAATAAAATCACTATCTCTATTTGATAGTTAGAAGACTATTGTAGATCACAAGATTCGAATTTTATTTGGATACATCAAGTTTTGGAAAAAATTGCTGTCGATTGACTATTGGGAGGAGATTTACCTCACTGTCTGAAGATTTTCAGTTCCCATTTCATATGAAATAGTTGTTTAATTTCATTTTTTTGTTGAACGTAAGTTATACACTATATAGTCAAAAGTATCCGGACGCGGAGGTTTCTGAGCACGTATTAACATGATGTCGGTCCCCCTTTTGCATCGATGACAGCCTGTACACGTCTTTCCACCAAGTTTTGATAGGTGGTCGTCGGAACTGACTTCCAGTTGGCCATGACTGCTGAAGTGATTCCTGCCACGGAAGATGGGCGATGTGGTCGGGCACCTAATCTGCGTTTTATTTTGTCCCATAGATGTTCAATGGGGGTTGAGATCAGAGCTGTGAGACGGCCAGTCAAATTGTGGAACACCCATGTCATCAAACCACGGTCGCCCAAGCTTTGATGTGTGTACGGGACAGTTATCCTGCAGGAAGAGAACTGTTGTCAAGAGCTGGGAGGGCAGTGTTGTCCAGAATGGCCCAGTACATGATGCCCGCAGAGTTCATATTGCCCGTCACAAGAACAAAGGGACCCAGGCCGAACAAAGAAAAACACCCTCACATCATTATTCTGCCGCCACTGAACTTAACAGTTGGCACAATGCAGTCCGATAAGAAACGTTCGTCGGGCATATGCACATGCGTCCATCGGACTGCCAGATCGTGAAGCGAGATTCATCAATCCACAGAACGTTCTTCCACTCCTCTATAGTCCAAAGGCAGTGACCTCTGCAACATTGCAACCTATGCTTCCCGTTCGGAAGTTGGAACTCCGTCCTCATCACCACCAACGGAGACTTACAATTTTGTTTCCCTACTGTCTTGAGGGTTCGACGGCTAAGGTCCGTCCATTTTGTGCAGTTGTCGATTCACTGACTTGACGTCTTTATTTCATATTTACAACATTCACAGTTGATTTTGGTACGTCACATTTGCCGCATTTTCACGAACCGGTTACCTACAACGATGGCATCCGATTATCATGTCACGTTCGAATTTACTGAGCTCGCCTGACTTACTCATTTTATAGGGAACACAGAATTATGACCGCCCAAACTCCCACCAACGCTTTTATAGAGTCCGATGACGCATCAAACCTCCTGACCTGCCCGATCCACTTCGTCGGAA
>JAFIDM010029388.1:1667-14303 GCA_023159025.1 Thereuonema tuberculata | reverse complement strand
GTTTGGAAAGAAAACTGCAGAGGATTGGGACTTAATGTGAAAGGAACATCAATGTTTACTCTGCAGTTCGCAGATGACCAAGTCATAATTGCAAAGAGTAAAAATGATTTAGAGAGAATGACGATAACAATTAAGGAAGAATATGAGAAATGGGGACTATACATGAACGTTAGCAAGACCAAATATCTATGTATAGGAGGAAATGAGACGGACCTAAATCTAAATAATAACATGAAAATAGAAAGCTGTGAGCATTATAGGTATCTCGGAGTAGACATTAATAGAGAAGACAGAGACTCACAAGAAATTAAAAACAGAATTTGTCAAGGAAGGAAGGCTATAAAACTATTAAATTCTATTTGGTGGAGTGAAGAGGTCTCTAGGAAAAGAAAGTATAATATATACAATTCTATTGTAAAGAGCATCTTGTTATATGGGGCAGAGGGATGGAGAATTACGGAGACAGAAAAACAGAAATTAGCGGCAGTGGAAATGGATGCCCTAAGAAGATCATGCAGGGTATCAAGAATAGAAAGAATAAGAAATGAAAGAATCAAAGAAATGATGAAAATAAAAGGAAACATTTTGGACGATCTTCAAAGAAAACAATTAATTTGGTTTGGTCATGTTAAAAGAATGAGTGACGAAAGACTGCCCAAAATCGCTTTTGATTACAAAACAAATCAAAAAAGGAAACGAGGAAGACCACGAAAGGCTTGGATGGACGATATTAGAAAAGCAATGAGGATTAGAAGTCTGGAAGAGGAATGGACCCTTGATCGGAAGACCTGGAATAGACTTCTTGCAGATTCTTTCGGAAGGCGACACCTGACGCCATGAACCGAGTTTATATATATAACTTCATGGAATTCATTAACCAAATGGTGTTCAAAACAAGTCCTAAAGAACCGTGGGAACTTTTGTGCCTTTATCTTTAAAAGCCGTACACTTTAACATATTAAAAATGATCAAAATAAAAAAGAATGAACTTTAATGTTACACAACATACCATGTAAAAAACGCATTTCAATGGAAGTGTCCTAGAACCTATTAATCCTTCAATACATTCCCAACAGTAAGAATGACCACATAACTCAAGACGGAAATGAGCATCTGACGAGGATACATCAACTTCAGTGAAACACACTGGGCATTCTTCAATAATAGACTGATTCATATTGAAAGTTGGAGGGATTTCTTTTAAAATAGAACAAACTGGCTTTGATTTTAGGTTAGCAATTAATTCATCCAGTTTTGTGGAAACCTGAAATTAATAATTATAATTTTAATAAAACTCAATAAAAAAGAATACAGTCACATGTATATATACTAATAAGTGAATAAGAGAAAAGGAAGCCATATTCCAACCAACACACTAACCATCAATATTCTTCTGAAAGAGTAAAAAAACTGCGTGCTACAATCTCAGTTTTACGGATTTAATTTCTTGAAAAAGTTGCATGTCATTCTCATACAAATCTAATCTTTTTTCAAAAGTTTTTGATTGGCTCTCTTTCAACATTCTGCTATGATATAAGAAAGTTAGTAACTGACTTGCATACTAGAACTGATATAGCTCTCGCCGAAAAGCTAGTAATGATGGATTTTAAAGCTTTCTTAAGACCTTATACAATTACTAAAAACATTCATTACACCAAACTGATAAATCAAAATATTCCGGAAGAAATGTTGTGCTTCTGCATCTCACAATTCAAACTGTTTTCTTACTCCTGCTTTAGGAAATGGTGTGATCATCTGATCCACTGCATATCACAACCTTCATCTTCGAAACTACTGAGATTCTTTTTCATTTAATGTTATGAATTAAACAAACATGTTTGCCTTTCCATTCCCTTCTTTCAGTTAAGAATATTACCTTTATCTGCCCTGACAATTAACCCTTAAGATGTTCAACTGTGATATCTTCCTTCTAATGCTTGATCATAAGTGGCGTTTCATGAGGGAAATCCTACATTTGAGAAAGGTGTTCAAGATCTCTCTTGAATGATTTAACCCAAAATAACTAAACTAAATAGTTTTTATCTCAATAGATATTCACGAGAAGTAAGAATTAAAACAAAAGCATTTCATTCATTTATTGTCCGTCAAAAAAACAAAAAAGTATTGCAATTAAGGACAATTAATAACATTTAGAGATCTCCTCTATCAGGATCCCCGGACTGCAGAAAGAATTTTGAAGCTTTTGCATAGTTAGACAGTCCTAAAAAAAACTCTTGCGTCTGTAGATTGACAAATTCCTTTAAAACAAAAATGCAGTTAATGACTTATTAAATAAACTTAAAGATAGTCAATTTCTTCAAGAAGCTCAATTTTGCTTTAGAAAATTTCCAGTTTAGAATAATTTTAGACAATGATACTAAATGAATTTAAAACTGAAATCTACTTTTAAAAACATTCAGTATCAAAGAAGATTAACTTTTGATCTAATATTACACAATAGGATTTCACTGTTACATATAGCAAATCAATTTGCAACATGTAAAACATCAAACTTAGGTAAGGGCTTTTGAACAAAACAGTTACTATTTAATATGTGTAAATACATATTCCCAGATTTATCCTTTATATTTCTTAACTATGTAATGTTAACTTCAGGGTTTTCGTTATATATTCAGGGTGTTGCAAAACATTGTGCAGATTTAAATGGTAGATAGGGACAAGACAAACCTTTTATTAGTGAATGAGTTTGCTGATGTCATGTTAAAGTACTAGGGGGTGTTTACAGAGATGGTGGTGGAGCCTGAACCGAAATGAATGGGAAATAACGTATTAGTGATTCAAGTGTAGCAACACTCCACCTAGTGGCCACATTGTGAAATTAATGTTTGGGATATTACAGTAGTTTTTTCCTCGTCATACTACTTTTATAAAGCTGAAGAGTTTGTATGTTTGAACCCGCTTATCTCAGGAACTACCACTCCGATTTAAAATGATGTTATAAGCTCATCAAAATGTTAGAAATCGATTGAAAAATTTCATACACACAAGACTAAAAAGCCAATTAAGAAAATATTTTTTTTCATATAAATTACCACGTTTTTAAGACTGACTAAAAATTATAAAATAATTGTTCCTAGGCCATACAGATCTTCCTTAAACTTTGCGATTGTAAATTTTTAATAGCTACGAAAATACTTGTAACTTTTAAAACCAAAAACGTGGGGCGCAAGATAATATACACTCCATCCATACCATCTCAATTATCTATTGAATGCGTCCACGTTTTAAATTTACAAGTATTTTTATAGCTATTAAAAATTTACAATCACAAAGTTTCAGGACGATCTGTATGGGCTAGGAAAAATTTTATACTGTTTAGTCAGTCTTAAAGACGTGATATATTAAAAAATATTTTTTAAATAATTATTTCTCAATAACTAAACAAAGATTTCTTGAAGCTGATTGTTAGATGTTGTAATCACGATTTGTACTAAACTGTTGTAACGGCCCGAGATTGTTACATTTTTCTCCTTTTCCTATCCCCTTTATTTTCTTCATTTTACGTATGAAAAATCTTTAGAAATATTTTCATATTTCTTTATTTCTCCAAACCGTGCCTTCACACCTCTTTGTCTTATTGAAACGGATGTATTACAGATGCTTTGTAAATGCTTTCTCGAGCCTCTTCCCCATCTGGCATCCATCTTGCCTTTCCTTCATTTCTACTTTATCTACCATCTTTTGTTCCTTCCATCTTTCAGCCTGTCGACAGATTTATTCTAGAATGTATTAAAATTAATACCTAAAATTCTGTAATTCGATTTTTTATTAACGTCTTCATTTTAGCCCTAGCAATTCTTGATGCTTCTTCTAGCAACGGCTAATCCAAAAAATATTGAGAAGAAAATTTCCTTTCTAGGAGATCAGTAGGAACTGCAGAGACTATGATCGTTTAATTTTAAATTAAAAATTCAGAACAAATTCAGAGATCGGCTAGAGACATCCAATTCATTCTAAAGCTTAATCTTGAATAACATTGAGATTATGGTCGTTAATGATAATAGGAAATTAATAGCATCCTCTAACGGCAACTGAATCAACTAGTCCGTCAAAGAATGTTGGGGGTCGAGATTTTATCTGTAACGATTGTTTGTCACCAGATGTCACATGATCAACCTTATGGATAGAGTTTATTTCCGGTCCTTTATAGTCCAACGAATAGAGGTGTTTTACCTTACAAAAGGTCCGGTAGTTCTAATTTTTTGATATGTTGTCTAGGATGGTTAGTAAGTGTTTAAAATGCAAAATGCACAATATCTCCCCCTCCGCGCCCGCCGCCAATTTAAGAAAACCAAAAAAAAATTGATATTTTCTTTAGATTTTCGCTTATAACGTCTGTTTGGTGCATTTAGCTACAAAAGAGTTATACGCAATGTTATAGAGAATACAATTTCCTACAATATGGTTTTTAAATTTTGTTTCTAGGACTGATAGTTATGGAGTTATGCACTTTTTGAAAAAATAAAAAAAAAATTTGTAAAACTTCTAACTTTAGGACGCTGTAATTCAAATATGGCCTATTCTAGGGAAGCAAGTATCAGAATAAAATATGTAGGGAATTTAATTACAAAACGCATGTATAGTTTTATGAATCAACCCTACGGAGTGTGGGGTAAAAAAAAAAATCAAGAACGGAATTTTGCGGTTTTTGCTACTGTGACGCACTAGTCCAGCAAATAAGAGACAAAAGAGGGGGTAGCTTACAAAAGGTCCGGTATTTCTCATTTTTTGATATGTTGTCTAGGATGGTTAGTAAGTGTTTAAAATGCAAAATGCACAATTCCTCCCCCGCCGGGAGGAAAAAATAAATAAAAAAAAAACGGAATATTGCGGTTTTTGTTATTGTGACGCACAGAGTATCTAAAAAAAAATCACCAATTACCTTCTAGTGTTGGCTTGAAATTGGAGTTTATCCCAACCCTAATTGAGTTTCTGACATGAAACTGAAGATGCTGACAGGTTGATAGTTGCTACAGCTAAATGCTCTCCCCCACGTACGACGCCGTCGTCATTGTCAGTGAAGACATTGACCTATTCGTCCTGCTGACTGGCACAACACCTGCGGTCAACAATGTCTACCTCAAAAAATCAGCGAGAGGGAAACAGCCAGACGCAATCTACTCCGTCTCCTCCTACAAGTTCAACTCCACAGGCTGTATCTTGCTCCTGCACGCAATATCGGGCTGCGTCACCACTTCAACCATTTTTGGGTTTGGAAAGAAAGAATAAATTCTGCCAACTTTTTAGGAAAGACCCATCATTGCTGGAGCAGGCGGAGAGGTTCGGGACCTTCCTACCACTCCCCACGAAATTTCAGCAACAGGGGAGAAAATCTTGCTATTCCTGTACCTTGGCAGTAACGAACAATCATTGAGTCACTTCGCCACAGCAAATTCATGACCAGTACCATCAAGTTCAATCTGGCTAAACTACCTCCGACCACTGATGAAGCACATTTCCACTTCCTGAGGACATACCACCAGATCATGGAGTGGATGGGGATTGTCAAAAAACCGATCGAGAGGGGCTGGTGTGGAGGAGCTCGAGGACTGGAACCCATTAGGATGAGTAGAGACGCTGCTCCTCCAAACCTGCTTAAGACCATCTCCTGCAGATGCACAACTGGCTGTATGGAGGCGTGTGGCTGTAGAAAGGCGGGCCTCAATTGTTCCGCCCTTTGCGAATTCTGTGCTGGCCAAGAATGTGACAACAGGAATAAGGTCCTCGTCGACGACGAAGACGACGCCGATCGAGTAACTTCTCCTTTTGACGAAAATGAAGACCCTGACTTCATTAGCTCACCCCCTACGAAACGAGCGAAGCGGATGTAAATTTGTTTTCTTTTCAGTTTTAGTTCAATTAATATCGATTTTTGTATGATTATTACTGCCTTTTGTTCTTACTTTGTTTACATACATGCATCTTTAAAAACTGTATCTGCTGTGTTGGTGGGATATTTAAAATTGAACATCCGCTCTCACTAGTAGGTATTCCAGTGAAATAGAACGTGCCTCATGAGCATTGCGCTGTAACATGTCAGAAACTCAAGTAGGGTTGGTATGCACTCCAATTTCAAGCCAACACTGGAAGGTAATTGGTGATTTTTTTTTAGATACTCTGTGCGTCACAATAACAAAAACCACAATATTCCGTTGTTTTTGATTTTTTTTTACCCCACTCTCCGTAGGGTCCAAAAATTTACATGCGTTTTGTAGGAAATCAAATTCCCTACACATTTTATTCTGATACTTGTTTCCCTAGAATAGGCCGTAACTGAATTACAGCTTCCTAAAGTTAGAAGTTTGACAAGTTTCCAGAATGTGCGTTTTTGTTTATTTCTTCAAAACAAACATATCTCCAACTATCAGTCCTAGAAACAAAATTTAAAAACTAAATTATAGGAAATTTGCTGCGATATTTGCGCAGAACGCATACTTGTATAACAGAGCGCCCAAAATAAGTATAGCAAGTTTGGTGAAAATTTAAAAAAAATTTAATGACTGAAACATATAACAATATTAACAATATTTACAAATGTAATAAGGAATGTGATCACTACTTCCTGACAATGTAATATCAGTAACAATATATCATCCTTAAAACCAAGTACTGGCATCAAAATTAATAATTAACTTTCAGAATACAACATTCCTAATGGATTCATCTACAAAAGAATTTAACTATAACACCTTTAGACTTTTATAGAAATTACTATACACTATGTTAGCTGCTTATATTATTTGCAATAATCTTTTCCACTTGTATGAGTATCGAATTTATTTGGTTTAATAAATTCTTTTACTAATTGCACGCTTGGGCAATTTAATTTACTTCCTGCAAATACTAACAATCAATTAATTTTTAGTTAACACTAAACAATATGGTTTTTCACCGTTGCGAAAATGTAACTATAATAGTTTCTGGATAAACTAGCTTACCAATTCAGGTAAGTATATTGGCACTAATTTTTCTACTAATTACTATTTACTAATTAATTACACTAGCACCCAATATTAACAATTCACTATCACATTGAACACTTGTTTATAGGAAATACTTTACTATACGTGTATTCATATTTTTCAAATTCCGCCACAAGTTAAATAGATTAAAATAACTTACAGTTGCTGACTTCCTTCATGAGGCCTCTCCGTGTAGACTGCTCACCTCCTTCTTGATAGAAGCACACTTGTAAATTTAATATTTCACTTTTCAAAAAACACTTAGGTTTCCACTTGAAACCTATAGATATCGCACAAGCACTTTTTGAACTTTTGCGGTAAATCTTCTATAAAGCACAAGGCGTTGGCTTCTCACCTTAGGTATCAAAACACCATCAATATGAATGAACGAATATACTTGAATTCAATCAGCAAACTACTTTAAGTCTTCTAAATTTCCATTGACTTCAGAATCAACTACGGTTTCACCTTTTCGAAATTACTTCTAGACGACTTCGGCTCTCCTGAGATATCCCGTTCCCTTCAATAGCGGAATGGGTCTTCCTCCGTCTTCTTGATATTATACTCGTATCCCGCAGGGAATAGTATCCTTTATCCTTAATAGTTGATTTCGGAAACACAGCTATAATTGTGTGGACTTCTATTTCCTTCAATTTAACGTTGTTAATTGTGAACGATAATTTCCGTTTCGTCTACTTTACAATCTTCGGAAATTGATATATTTAGTATTAAAGTTCACTGAACACTTACGATATTCTTTAACGATAGAATCAGTTCCATAATTATAATTCTTCAGTGAAGTAAGTTTCTATCTTCTTAATAGCACTTATAATGAAAACTTACTGGTTACAGTTTGTAGCGTTAACAGAAATATCACGTCTTCTTATTTTACAGGCTTCGTTCCACTTCTTCCCTCGAACTAAACGTGAACTCTCCTGACTTCTTGTTTTAAGGTTGGATTTACTTTCTTCTGCATTTACTGCAATTCAGCTTTATCCTTCGGATTTTGCCGGGTTTTTCTTTTCCATAATAGTATCCAGAATATTATTTCTAAAGAGGTTATATTTCCTCATTAGTT
This sequence comes from Thereuonema tuberculata, assembly GCA_023159025.1. Taxonomy (NCBI): domain Eukaryota; kingdom Metazoa; phylum Arthropoda; class Chilopoda; order Scutigeromorpha; family Scutigeridae; genus Thereuonema; species Thereuonema tuberculata. The sequence continues at coordinate 6,242 of JAFIDM010029388.1, read as the reverse complement.
AACTGCTGTCGACGCAAGCTTAGCGCAGACCATTACTTCGGGGAGATGGGATCATTACTTGCTTCCCCCTTTGGATACACTTCGAAATTACCGCTCAAGCTCGGAGCATCCGATTGGACTAGAGCCATCCAACTCCACTGAGCTTCGAACATCGACTGAGTGCCACAACCAATCAACGCATTCAATCGATCACATGTCAACTCTCGCAGCGCAATCAAGATCATTTGAATATTTAAATTATCACCAATGAGCTTAGCTCACAGTCAATAAAAAATAAAATAAATTTATTTGCAAGCAATTTATTATTTGTTTTTATTTAATTTTAAACTACAACTTAATTTAAATTATTTCTTAGGGAGATATAAATAATTTAATATTACTAACAAAAACCTCCCCCTGGTTTCTGATTTTAGATTATGGGAAGGAATTGGGAACGGCCGTTTCGTCCTTCTACGGACTCATCAGCCCAACCCTCGTCTTCTCTTAACCAAATCAAAAAGGCAAGATCATGTTTGTGGAAGCCACCGTCAATCTGGCAGTGACCCCACAAACAACAAAAAGCAAGAAAACAAATTGCTGCGTCTCTCGACGCTAGCACAAACCTTCTCCTACGAATGAGTAGGCTGAAGGGAAATAAAAAACAGAAGGGTTGGGCTGATGAGTCCGTAGAAGGACGAAACGGTCGTTCCCAATTCCTTCTCGTAATCTAAAATCAGAAAAGCAATATTTTTCTTTTTTGTTCAGGTGTTGTTTTCTTTTTCTTATTCACAAATTATTTTACTTAAATTTTAATAAAAGCATATATTTAGAAAGAAACATATAACATAATATTGAGAATCTAGAATTACAAAACCGTAGATTCTACTTTTTATGTTAAATAAAAGTCAAATTGTTTTAAATTATAATCAACACTTACATGTATGGGTCAATCCATAACGAAATCAACCAATGGGTTGCTGACATATTTTATTTTATTTTTGATAGTACATTTTCTGTTTATATATACATTTGGGAGTAAAAACGATTTTTTTAAAAAAAATATTATTATTATGAAAAGGGTAAGAAAAATCTGAAAATGCTCAAATTCGTAAGAATTGTTTGCTTTTAACGCATTGAGTCATTATCAAAAGCAATCTGGGACAGCTGTTTCGTCCTTATTAGGACTCATCAGCCAGATTTAGCTTTGATAATGGAACTCGGAATGCGTCGGTACCTATGAACAGCTGTCCCAGATTGCTTTTGATAATGACTCAATGCGTTAAAAGCAAACAATTCTTACGAATTTGAGCATTTTCAGATTTTTCTTACCCTTTTCATATTACATTTATGCACGCTAAACCTTCTTAATTATTATTATTACTTTAGCTTTTATCGGCCATTTTGTACATGAGGGTCGACCGTTTTTGGCGTTTTCAGAGGTTAGCGATAAGTTATATAACTTTTTTGTTTATTAAGATATCAACTTGAAACAAAAACCATCTTATTCTAAAACAAAACATCTTTAAATCATGTTTTGACCAAAAATGTGTTCAGTTGTAAGGAAATAACCTAAAACTTAAATAGAAAATGTGTTTTCGATTAGAATAAATTGAAGATTTAGGGAAATTTTTTTCCAAGAAGGGATTAAAACACAACTTTAATGTTTTTTCCCCTTAAAAGTATAATAGAGAAGAAGACTTAAAAAAAATTTGATAACTTTTAAATACCACCTTTAGGTTTTACAGGCGTTCAAATATCGCAATTTGTCCAAAATTCCGATTTTCAAACAGGCATATCTCCAATAGGGGCTGAATCAAAAAAATCTGAAATTTAAAAAAAATACTCTTATAGTATCTGGTAAAAACCACATGAATTTTCATCATTGTGTTTTAATCAGAAGTACAAGTATTTTTTTTAATTAAAGAAAAAAGCAAAAATACACAGTATGACGCACATTGACACAGACCCCTAAAGTGTTAAAACACTTAAAAAAAAAACACCTAATAAACTAATCTATTCTAGGCCTATATGTACAAAATGTGTAAACTGTAATTGAAATCCAGAGCTACTATTATTGGAGTAACCCTCAAGTTATCTTGCACCCTTGTATGAGCTGCATAATGGTGAAATCAGCCACAGAAGCCTTTCTGTTATAAGTGACAATTTGGACCATAGGACCAGTGCCGTATTTAGGAACTGTGGGCCCCTAGGCTGAACCTGTGGCGCGGGCCCTACCGGACAAAATATTTTTTTTAAATCAACCTACAAAAACCACATTTTTAGCAATTATCCAATTAAAAACCTAAAAATAAACGTTTAAAGTTTATTATTAAATTATTGGAAATTTACGTGCGACGTTCCTATACAGTATTTAGAATTTGATGAATTCATGAGATGATAAAAATGAAAAGAACTGAACATCATTAAGGTATTTAACATGATTTATTGACATAGCTACGAACAACTATATTATTATAAAAGAATACAAAGTTGAGATTCAAATCTATGTTTCTAAATATGCAGATATGAGTATTACGATTTTAAAAATAACATACCGTAATTTTAAGTAAACATGTTAAAAAATTCAAAATGTAAGATAACAATGTAGAATAACGATTAGTAAACCAATCACAGTGCTTTGCAACGGCTTCTGAGTCACCTTTACTTTAGAATAGACTGCGCAGGGGTGGTCTAGAAAATGCACGAGCGAGTCTCTTTGCGACCCCATGCTATCTTACCCACACCTATTTATATCGAATAATCGTCATTCTTAACTCACACCTTGTTAATACACTGAATTCCTAATAATGATTTAAAAAAAACTTAAGTTGAGAAACTGTGAAAAGATTTAAAACGGGGAGAAAAAATGAAGAATAAGAATTGCCCATGAGGGGATCGAATCCACGACTTTCGCGTTATTAGCACGACGCTCTAACCAACTGAGCTAACAGGCCACCTACAACATTCAAGAAATCCTAAAGCAGTCGCTTCCTAAATATCTACTTTAAACAAGGTGTTACTAATTTTAGAGAAAATAAAGTAGTTATCAAAATCCCAATTCTAAAAGATTACATAACCAATATCTCATAATGTCATAAGTTGAGAAACTGAAAAGATCTAAAATGGGGAGAAAAAAATTGAAGAAGAAGAATGGCCCATGAGGGTATCGAACCCACGACCTTCGCGTTATTAGCACGACGATCTAACCAACTGAGCTAACAGAAGCCGTTGCGAAGCATTGTGGGGTATGTGTCCACAGACAGACAGACAACGGTGGATATAATTATAAGGCGTCTTTCATAAGCATAAAAAGGAATGTAATGAACAAGCAAAATGCACTTAACCTGTACAACATACATAACATATTTACTTCAAATACAGAACTTTTCCAAACAAATTTAACTATAACAAAAGTGTCACATTCTTAATGGCTAATTTGTTCGCCTACACTTCGTACTAATGAAGCTACTTATAATATCTTCATAATTTTTTGTTTTCTTAAAATGTCACGTTCAATGCTGAGTAAAGCTAAAGCGTTCTAACATGTCTTCTAGCATGGAGATTCGAAGCCTGTTTTTGATCAACTTCAATTTTGAAAATGACCTTTCTCCACTGCTGTTTGTGATCATAAATGACATGTACATTCTTAAGGCAATCTCAATATTAGGAAAACAACCTTTAACGGTTTTTTTTCTAAGATGACTTTATACATCCATCTCTCCTGACTAATGACTTTTTCAATTTCGTCGTCATTTTTTTCAAATGAACTGAATCAGTTCATTTTCCCATTTGATCGTCCAAGTCATTGTTATATTTTTCTGCTAAGTTTTTGAGCTGCTGCAATTATCTCTTCATTACTGAGAGTATTCAACTTGTTGAGAAACCAGATATCAATTAGTTTGTATGCCTCAATCCTCTGTCGCAATGATGATTCAAATTGATCTATGATATCAAGGAAATTCTGAGTTCGAAATTTTTCTTTTGGGGTCAGCTCAACTTCTGATGCTTGGACACAGTCAAGAGGTGACAAACGCACGTTTATTTTGCGTTTTCGCTGTGTTTCATTCTCATACCCTGTGCAATTAGAACCAGCTAACTCAGCAGCTTTCATGTGATATTCTTCAAAGCTATCGCGTCTTGTTCTTATGAAGCTTGTAAACGACGCCAGTGCTGTATTCACGTCCAATCTAAGGTTCTGCAGAATTCACTAGTTTTGTTTACTGACCCAAGATATCTTCCCAAAATACTGAGAATAGCCCCGTTTCCAACTTTGACATGTTGTTATGCAAACTTAGAGCAGTAACACGTGATTTTCCTGAATCTTCTTTGTCCTGTGAAATTTCAAAAAGTGCATTTTTATTTCTCTATAGCCTCGCAAAAGGGCTTTTGTAGCCAGTAGCGTACCAAGGGGGAAGCGGTCCGCCCCGGGCCCCCGCCTGGGAGGGGCCCCACCAGCCTTATTTCCTTTTTTTTTGGTTGTAAAAGCAAGCCTAGGGGGCCCCACCAGTTTTATTTCCTTTTTTTTCTTTTTGGTTGTAAAAGCAAGCCTAAGGGCCCCACCAGTCTTATTTCCTTTTTTTTTTTTTTTTTTTTTTT
>JAFIDM010029387.1:0-14304 GCA_023159025.1 Thereuonema tuberculata | reverse complement strand
CTGTCAAGGAGCAGGTACCATATACCCACTATTTTGTGTATTACTATTTTATATAAGCAGATTGTCACCTACCTTAGGATGAAGTTTAGTGAATTATTCTGTTTATGAATAAAGTTTATGTTATGACACAAGTTTATGTTTTTTAAAGCAATTGATATTTTCCAATTATTACAAAGAGAAACAGTCAGTATATGAATAAAAAAATTAGAATAAATACTGACTTTGGAGTTTTTATTTTAGAAACTTAAAGACCTGACTTTTAACTGCAATAATCAAATGCTTGAAAAAAGAAAATCTTATTAAAAAAAAGAGATTTTTTTTAAGTTCATATCTATTTTGATACCAAATAAAATCCTTATAATAAGATATCTATCTTTGACATCAAAGATCTACTCAACTTCAACTAATATTGCAAAGATATTTATTCTAAGATCGTATTCATGCTACAAATCTTCGCTAACTTTCATTCATCTCGGAGTTTACAATTTTCTCCCCTTACACGCACGGCCCGAAGCGATGACGTAACGACGCTGCGACCCCTTCCCCCCCGGAATGGAAAATGGAACGATCCCTGACACACGTGACCCATTGTTATCCTGTGATTCCAATGCTGTTGGTTTCTTTTTTTAAATTTGTAACCGTCCACCTGACGAAGCAGTGTTTGACCACTGTGAAAGTACTAGTAATATAGTTTATTTTGTGAAGTTTATAAAGTTTGTTCTATAATTGACAGTGTGGTGGCCTCGATTTCATCCCATTAATTTCGAATACACACACGTTAAAATTAATTCTACTAAAACCTCTACGATTCATCAATAATTCCCATGAAATCCATATCGACTTATTTTTCCAAAATTATTTGACAAGAGTCTGTAGTCGTTGTATCGAGTCTGTGACCTAGAAAAATGAGATTGCCTTGGAAAATTCCAAAACTTCAGTAAGCATATAGACAAATAAAAGTGGCAGCTATTCTTTTAGACATGTATTTATTCTCATTACTGTGGGAACTTGACCTTTATTTCGATAAGGAATAAATATCAAATAAATATTCAAAGCAGCAGTAATTACAAAAAAATTTGAAAGTTCCCTCATTGAATTCAATAAAAGAATATAAAAATAAGTTAGATTAAAAAACCAAAATAAGAAATAAAAACTACTTAATGAAATATTGCTTTTAGTTCTTGCGAAAATTTCCTACTAAAATTACAGTTGCTATCGTTTGAAATAATAGATTGTTTAATCATCAGCAAATAGCTTCTTACGTTTTCTCTTTTACTCGAATGACACTGTTCACTTTCCAAGACAGGATAAACTTTGTATAAAATTGAATTTACAATATTTCAGTTTTAAAATAATCTCCTGAATTAATAGAATAATGGCTAAATATTTCGAAATTGTGGTAAAACTCGCGCAAATAATCCTGCATTCTGTATCTTTAAAAAATGGAGGGGAGTTGATGAAGAATTTGTCATGTGAAGGATTAAATTAGTCTTTTTTTTAAAATTAATCTTACTAATCTCTGTCTCAAAATTCGTTATTCAGTCCGTTTTCATTTTACTACTAAACCAATGATGTCTTGCCCTTTGATCACGAGTTCAATTAGTGTATATCAAGGGTTCACAACCCTTGAAAGTCTAAGGGTAAACATTTTTATATGTTTATATTCTGATGGAGTTCAACCCTTAGACTAATTAATAATTTCATAATGTCGTTTACAATAAAAATAATTAATAAAAATTGTAATTTACATAAATGTTTTCCTAATTATTTATTTGAAAACGTCCTTTATAATAACAATTATAATAAATGTAATTTATATAAAATTCTAATTATCAAGTAATGCCCTTATTGTGTTTAATACCAAAATTCCTATACAATTGCAAGTTAAGACATTTTTCAATGTTGGAATCTGTTTGTATCAATGTAAAGGCTCGAATTTAATTTTAAGTTTGACACTACTGGACCACAACAAAAATATCTGCAGGTCACGGGTTAAGCACCAATGGTCTATCCTCATCAGGTGATCAGGAGCTCGCGTAATCCATATAATTATTCTTGGAACGAGGTCTATCTTCGCTGTTTATTTGTTTGACTTACTTCCAATAAATTCTATTTTTCGATCACATTTCCTATTATGCTTCATCTTATAATTGCTACTACAGTTTTTTATCAATTCAGGAACCATAATTTGGAACCAAGAAAACCACATTCATCTGTGCATAGTAATTGGAACCACCATCGTTTCTGAAACTTTATCAATTCTGAAGCTAGTTTATGCTTTTTAATTTCGAATGTAAAATATTATAGAAAAATGTATTAGTTTCAGATTCACAACCCGTCCAGAAAAACCCTGAGATTGTAAGTCCAAGGGAGAAACGGACGAAACACAGAAGAGACAAGAAACAGCTATGCCAACACCGGGATTCGAACCCAGATTCCGATACAACGGTCACACGGCAGACCGCCATCTATACTGCTCGTCCAAACGGAACTATTTCAGTTTTAATTTTTTAGGATTTCTTTTTTATTTTAACTTCATACTGAAGTAGTTTGTACTATAAATTAAATTTAAATATATTTTTAAACAGATATAATTATTATATCTGAAATAGAAAAGCAAAATGATTCTCATTCGTGTAGATTAGTTGGCTTATAAAGAGCTGTTTCTAAAATGATTCCTTGACTATTTAAGGGTGGTATCTTAGCTTCTGCATGACCATCCGCGTCTTCTTATGCGATTGAGATTTCTACAGAAACTGCAGATTTAACTGAATTTCCTTTCATCCCATAGACAGCCCACATTTAATTTTATTTCATTTCATAATTAAAGCAATTTTTCAATGTGAAGTTTTTACTCGCAGAATTCCTTCCTTCTTTCCAAAGCTTCTCCAAGTGCTTTCTATTCAAATAAGTCCTTTTTCTAGACTTCAAACAATTCCTTAATTCATTTCTGAAGAAAGCGCAATGAGTTTTCTTCCGTTGGTTTTGCAATGTGTAACTATTTTATTTAGTATCCTTGTTTGAATATTAATATTCTAAGCTTGTTCTTTCCAGGTGTCAAAACACGCTACCTTTGCTTGTATTCGCCATTCTTGCAGTAATATACTCGTTGTTGACCCACCTTTTAATATAAAAACAGCAGCTTTTATTTCATTTGTTTATGTGATTGAAATAGAATGAAAATGGAAGACAACATATTACCTCAACTGGGATGATTCTTGAGATTCGCTACTAACTTTTGAAACTTCAAAATATTACATTATTCAATTGTTGTCTTTACAAACCAAACTTAATTTGAGAATTAACGAAATATTGAAAACAATCATTTATTTTACTTGGCATTAATTTTCATCAGTACCACAAGTTCATCTATTTACTATTTTTCGAAATATTTGTGTTTCGAATTATCAAAATTTTAATATTTGTTTTTGTATTATCAGGCTAACTTTTCCCTACCTACAGTATAGTAATAATCGAAAAATTCAGCAATTTCTCTCCGATCTGAAATGTGGTCTTCAATTTCTCAACTTTTATTTTATCAAAATTTAAAAATTGTTATTCTTCAACTAACTAAAAAAAAAAAAAAAAATGTTGCAATTTTACTTATTGATATACTTTTCATTTTTTGGAATCTACAAAAAGAAATTCGATACACTGATATGCATCTGATTTTTATTCCATGATTGAACAGAATCAATTGCAATTCATTTATGTGAAGAAAATAGATAATTTATTAAAATTTGCGGAAGATGATAACAAAAATTAAAACATGCGCTGAAGAAACTTTAGAAGCAACAGTTCAAGTTGTAAACGAATTTACCATTGGATTCCATAAGTTCAAAGGACTCCTTGTCCGGCTTTGAATAATCCAACGCTACGCTCGAACACAGTGGGCCCGGTAGCCGAGTGGGTAAGGCGCTTGGCTGCGGGTTGGAGGTCGCGGGTTCGATTCCCGGTCTCGGCGGAGACGGGAATTTTTCCACGCTCCATTCTCCTCCAAACGGGTCCTAGGGCCTACCCAGCCCTCTGTAGAATGGGTACCGGGTTTCTTTCCCGGGAGTTAAAGGCGGGCGGGCGTCGGGCTGACCTCCCGACCTCAACCTAGTCCCGTTGGTCTAGTAACGCCGGGACCTTACCTCCCGTGAGCCCTTGGGCCTGCATAGGCCTGTCGTGGCATCCTTTAACTTTAACTTTAACACTCGATCACAATTGAACTGTAGCTTCTACAGTTTCTTCAGTGCGTCTTTTAATTTTTGTAATCACTTGATTACCTCTACTTTTGCAGCGGAACAATCATGAGAATACTTGTTGATTGTCTTGACAACCTGTCTGTCAATTGTGTGGATCCTCGTTTTACAACGACATCTTTCTCCACAAGACCATACTTTCACACTACTAAAATTTTTATTGAAGACATGAAATAAACCGTCACAAAAATACTTTTCTATTCCACTCTGAGAAAATAGTTGACCTTCCATTTCTAACAGAACTTAAAAAACCAGGAATAACTGAACCAAAATTTATCTTTGCATTCTATAAGTAGTGGTGGAAATAATCGACAAAAACAATTTATATGAGTTAAAGACAGGTAAAGCGGATTACTGTTAATTACCTAAGTTCTTATCAAAGCTTCTGCAAATATTCTCGCAAATACAAATTTATCTTCCATAGTTTTTGGGTATTTTGAAAAAAAATAATAATATTTTTTTGTTTGTAAATAATCAAATAAAGTATAATAAGTATAACCTTATCAGTTGTATTTGTCATAATAACTCCTTCCTCGAAGAAGATAAATAACCCTTTACTCGAATTCGTAGAATTACAATACAGTAGAACCCCTGTCGTTCGTCCTCGGCTGGTCCGCCACTCCGGTTGATCCGACCGTGCTCGAGCCGCCCGACTCATCGGTGAATCACCACCCGTCGCCATTGTGTTGTTTACTTGCATATACAGTGACATTAGATGGTGAAAACGCTCTCAGGAATCGCAAAACATTGAAAATGCCTAAACTTGAACTGCTTGACAACGCATATTTTAAATCCGAATATTTTATTGTAAATCGGTTTTTTTATGTATTTTCTGATAATCCGACCTTTTTTGCGTTCCGACCATACCCCCCAGTCCCAAAGGTGATGGATAACAGGGGTTCTACTGTATTTCGTATCGAGTCGAATGGGCGGCAGCGACTCGCTCAGGACAAATTTTACCTGACCCATATGATTAGATGCATTTCTCCACTTGTTACAGTTTGATGCTTGTCTTGATATTTTGTTTCCATTAATTCAGAAGCAATATTACTAGAATATTTGTATTTCCATAATCAAGTGTTTGAAACTTCTAATGCCAAGATTTCAATACATTTTTAAAACGAAACAAAAGAAATAGCTATTTTGATAAAAAGGAAATGTGGATAACTTCTTAAAATATTTTGTAAATTTACACTAAAACATTGTTAATAATAAGTTGAGAATGCAGTCTAAAACCATAGGAATTGTAAGTCAATTTATTTCTTACTGGAATTTCGTTTTCTGTTTTATTTTTGTTTCTCAGTTCATTTACGCTGAAATGTGAGTTTTATAATAGTACTAACAAGTCGCATATTAAAAGAAAATAGTAATTTCGAAATTACTTTTATAACAAAGAAATTGCAATTGACTATCAATACATAATTGAGGAAATCAAAGAAAAAATTAATTGCCTTCAAATTGTGTAAGAAGAACAAACAATTCCGGAGACCACTTGTGTTCTTAATGGTTCTCTCAAGTCGTCTCAGCGAAAATCTGTGCGATAGTAAGTTAATATTACAGTTATGACATAAATTTTTTAATTGATCAGTTTTGAATCATTCAACATATTCACCAGTGAAAAGTTCAAAATGGTCGATAAAGTAAGAAAATCATCAAATGAATATAAAATATTTTGATTTAATCTAGTAATGAGCGATATTGTGATGTTTCGAAATCAGTGATTTTCAACTCGGATTGTGATTGTGACAGTGTCAAAAGCAAACCGGCCCTATAATATGCACAATTTCCTAAACAAACTTTTATAAGCAAAACTTTATCGGAAGTCTTTTACATGCACTGAACATTTTAAGTCCACAAATTAGAGCCGGTACATATGGTTAAAATTTGATACATTATTTTAATTAAAAAATTATTAATACACAACTATAGTTTCCATTGCTGAGTACAATCATTTTTATTAGTGGATCAGTGGATCATTACAAGGATAATTATGCTTATTGTTAAGAAGTGCCTTGTGTAGGCCCCGTAGGAATATTATAATGATACAGCAACACCTTCACAGGGGTAATCAGGAACTGGGAACGTAAATATCAGCACATGTGGTTTCGGTAATCCATCGGGTCTGATCAAGCGGCCAATTATAAACAAAGTACAGTTGTTTGGGAATTCAAGGTCCAAGAGAATAATGTGTCTAATAAAAAACTGAACGCACAAAACGAAAATTTATAAAAGAACAATTTTTTTTAAACTACATGATGAAATTAAGAGATGATGATAGAAAGGCAATTTCCTATGATTTATTTCCTAGAAATACTAATGATGAGAATATGATCACATACGAACACTATCAGAAAAAATATCAAAGTGATCATATTCTAAATTTAAACTCAAACCACAACATACCCACGCAAAAAAGCTACAATTTTTAATAATCTTCAAGAATAACTAAATATACAGAACACACTAAATTATGGAATGATAAGATTAACAAACTAAGGAAGAAATTAGAAGCTAATGAATATCCTGTCAATTTTATTAAAACAAACATTAATAGGTTCTTTACTAAAAAGAAAAAGAATAAATTGAAAAATACCTAAAGAAATAGGACAAAATGATTATAAATATATTAGTTTACTTTTAGGTTTCAAAGGTGATACAAATGTAAAGAAAGTATGCTGTGAGAATAAAGTAAAAATTGTATACTATGAAGGCAATAACCTATTTAGAAAATATAAAGTAGACAAAACCAATATACTTTTCAAAATGGGTATTATTTATTCGTTAGAGTGTAGGGACTGACGTGAAATATATATTGGAAGCACTGGCAGATCCCTAAAAAAACAGCGTATTGATAAACATGTTAGGGCCCCCAATAGTAATAATAAAGGCGGGTCAGATTGATTAGATGATGCTTCAATTTGGCGACACAATCCTGAGGACCCAATCGTTAACATTATATACGAGACTAGCGATGAAGCTGAAAGATTTATTTTAGAATCAGGTTTTATAAACATGTCTAAGTATGTAAATAAAAACAAATCTCTAAAAATGAATGATATTTCTTTCAGTGTTTTTGAAAAAAAAATGAATAATAACAATTACGTAAAATAGAAATTAAAATTATAAAAAAACCAGTACCGGTATATGTTTTAAATTTTTAAATTCTTAAGTAATGTTGATTCTATTGATTCTTCAATAAGTTTTATTAACTAAAAGCCAGTATATGTTTAAATTTTTAAATTTATAAGTCATTATGATTTATACTCTGATATGTGTTATAAAGTAAGAGTCAGTGGATTACTAGCAAATTGAACTACTACAATGTGTCTTAACTATGAATATGTAGCGTTTTTGTTAACAACGTATTTTATTATATAGAATTAAGTTAGGAACAGCCGATGCATGTTATCAACAATCGATACAAGACTTGTTAGTTAAGTTATGATGTATGGTTATAATGTACATCACCAACAATCGTTAGAACGTGTAACGTGTTATTCAATTAATGATTTTTATTCTGTTTCTGTTTTTATATAAAAGAAGAGTGATTTAATCGTTCTTTTCTCATTTATGTGATATATTCCTGATGAAAACGTTTGATGAAAAAGTTTGATGAAAAAGTTGAAATATTGAAGTAAGTCTGCGTAGTCATATTTTTTCAGTTGCTTAATTTTGTAATATTAGATTTCCTTTGAAAGAATGCTCTTTTTATCAACATTGTGATAAGATTAATTTCATATGATAATGGAGAATATAATGCATAGTTCATGGTTACTCCGGAGAAAGTAGGTTTTCTATATATAGATGTATTAAAACCTTCATCAGCAGTCGAAATTAAAAGATCTAAAAAAAGGCAATGTTGAATCCTTCTCGTGTTAAATATCCATTTTTATGTTATCGTGGATATCAAAAAAAAAATCACAAATTCCTTGTGTGATATCTTTGTCCGCATAGGCTATAAAGTCATCCACGTACCTAAAATAAATGGGTAAATGCACCTGATCTTATTGTAACCTTGAAATTCAAAAATATTAGTGCAATTTATATGATTCTTAAACAAAATATGTTGAATAGCTGTAAACACCAAATCATGTGAAATAGACGTAAATAATGAATTAACGTCTAAGGAAAATAATTCGTAATTATCAAAGGTTAGCTTGGTTCTGAAGATGTGAACGAACTCGTGACTATTTCTAAAATTGTATTTTGAATTCAAAAATGTTGCCCTTCCTTGTGTTTCTCCGTTTCCCCCCCCCCCATTAGTTTTAAAAGCTTTTTAGTTTTTTCAGTTTTTCATTCTTATTTTTTTTTTATATATTTATTATTTTTTTTTGAATTTCTAAATTTTATTATTTATTTTGAATTTCTAAATTTTATTATTCATTTTGAATTTCTAAATTTTAATCTTTAATTTTACTTTTTATTTTAATCCAATTTCGAACATCTTCTTTTAATTTCATCATATAGTTTAATAAAAAATTTAGAATTGTTCATTTGTGCGTTCCGTTTTTTATTAGATACAACATTCTCTTGGATCTAGAATTCCCAAACAATTGTACTTTGTTTACAATTGGCCGCTTGATCAGACCCGATGGATTACCTAAACCACATGTGCTGATATTTACGTTTCCAGTTCCTGATTCCCCCGGTGCAGGTGTTGCTGTAGCAATGCTTCATATCATTATATTATTCCTACAGGGCCTACACAAGGCATTCCTTATACATAAGCGTAATAATTGAAAATGATTGCATTCAGCAATGGAAGTTATAGTTTGCATTAATTATTTTTTTGATCAAATTAATTTATCAAATCTTAACCAGGTTTACCGGCTCTAATTTATGCACTTATAATATGTTCAGTGCACGTAAAAGACTCTTTGCTCTTTTGATTACAGCTGCATTTCTGTTCATAATGTTACTACAAGAACTTTCATCTTCCCAACGTACAGCCGTCAACGCCTTTGTCTACAATAATAGAAAACTTGCTGCTATAAAGGCGGGGATTAATTTCAACCTGTAATGCCGTAAGATGGAGCTCAACCCAACGTTTGCTCAGCTTAAGATACGTGTTTTCATTCCGGGATTGGACAATTTGTTATATAAAGGGCGAAACAAAATATTTAATTTTAATATTACTTCTTTTCAAAATAAGTCTAAGAAGATTACCCATGTAATTAGAATGGAGTCCCTGTTACTAAAAGATAACCTTCCGTTGGAAAGGTACCTGTTTGTACTGGAATTTGCAGCTATGGCGTATGAAAAAAGATACAGTGCTATCACTACTGGTCATATCAAGCAATTGGTTGCTCTGAGCATTAAACGGTGGCCCCCCAGCCAATTATATTGCAGTAGAGTAGTGAATTTAAGAGCAGTTCCCATTTCCCCTACTGCGCTACAAGCATTGGGTAAAAGTTTGAAATTTAATATTCCCTCCAAACCTCGTTTACAGAACATTAAAGCCCCTTTGGAAGCGGCTGTGGCTAATTTACCCAATCAGAATGATGCAGACGTTCTTCGATGCAAAATAGGCAACGCAACGACATCGTGTGCTTATATATCCGGAACAACTTTTCGGAGCTTGAACAATTGGAGCAATTAATTTGAACAATTACACAACTCACCGGAAAGAGTCTGGGAAGTCCGTTTCGTCCTGTTCTGGACTCGTCAGCCAACTAAACTCCACCGATGACAGACTCAGAAGGTGCGAACAGTTAAGGATCCCGGGTTTCATTCCCGGAAGCAGGACCTCCCCCGAAGAAACCCTAACCAAAAATAAACAACAATACAAAAATGTTTGATTCCGTTCTTTATTTCAAAAGACAAAATCATCTGAAAGTATCAGATGAGGATTCATCAATCTATTAAGAAAACCATTACAGAGTTAATGACTAATAAGAAAAAAGGTAAATACCGAGAATGTACACTGTTTCTCACCACGCCTTGAGTTGTCATCGATAGGAATCTGGGACAGCAGTGTCGTATTGTTAAAACTCTTTGGCCAGATTTGTCCAAAGGTATTTATTTTCTTTCTTTTATTGTTTGTTTTGAGGAGATCCCATTCCTGATAGAGGGGAACAGACCCGTGGCCTTTCATGACTGTGGGAACAGGTTCGTGCCAGGTGAGGTGCGGATCTTCCCCATGTCCCTCCCTGCTGCCTCTGCGGATCTTCGGCGCTTGCCAGGTGGTTTCCGGCTGTGGCCGTTCTACGTTTTTCGGTGTGGAAGCCTGCTTAAACTCTCCCAAGAGGGTACTAGCTTGTATATACGTTTTTTGGCCTTTCACGACTTCTTAGAGGCGCCTTCAATGTTCCTAACAAGAACGAAACAGCTGTTCCAAATTCCTGTTGATGACAACTCAAGGCCTGGTTGGAAACATTGTGCATTCTCAATATTTACCATTTTCATTTCACTAAATTACCCAAGGAAGGGTTGGTGGAATTGTAAACCAACCCCTCCCTCCCCCTTTTTTTACATTCAAAAATGAAAGAAATCTACTATTTTTAGCCTTTTTTTTTGTTGGAAAGCTATTTGCTTGCTTTGTAAATCCTTCCCACCCCCATCAACTCATCAAATTGCTTGTGTGAGTTTCTCTCTATCAGAATAACTTAACCGCTGGTTGGACCTTCTTGAAACTTGATATGCCTATTTAAACAGAAGAGACAAATTCCCAGAGAAATACAATGGATTTCTATGGATGTTGGTAAGATTTATTTATTATTCTTTTTTTTACATTTAGAATTTTCAAATATTCATCTCTTTGTATGCTTCTTTTCCTAAGTGTGTCTATTTGTAATTAAGAAATATCGTAAATCCTTCATTTATTTATTTTTATTGTTATTAATTATCTTGGTGCGCTTGATGTATTACAGTCGGACCTCTATTTAACGAAGTCGCTAAATCCCGAAAAAAACTTCGTTATATGGAAAATTCGTTAAGTAGAGATTCACCTTTTAAATTAACTTTAAAACTACATAAAACAGATTTAAAATACATAAATAATAAATATTATTAAAAAAGAAATAATTTTAATGACATGAAGCATACTTTACCACCTGCATACTTAAATTTTACTAATAAAGTCTGTTAATTATGTCTGAGGTTTTTTTTTTTTATTGAAAAAATGTTTTTGCTCATAGTACGTCTCTCATCTTTGCAATGCACTACAAACCCCTTCAGTATTTTCTTCAAATTGTAATCCGCGTCGGATTGTGTCAAATGATTTTAGCAAAAAAGTATTTCATCATACGAAGGTTTTTTTTTTTTTATTTTTTTTATTTCTACATCATGATCATTTTCATTTTGATCATCTTCATCGCAATTCATTGCTGTATTGTTTTTATTTTTCACACTGTTCAAAATAACCGATTCAGTTAGTGTTTCCGAGGTCTCAACTTAAAATCAAGTGAAAGATAATCATCAATTAGCACATCATCGTTAATTCTTCTTTTTCCCTCAGCTGTATCCAAATTTCTTTCATTTCCTCTAAGGGAATATTAATACTAAAAACATTTCAAGGAGAAAAAAAGAAAATAGGTACCACGAAAAAGTTCGTTAATAGAAAATGCACTTCGCTATTTGGAGGTTATTTTACGAAGAAATTAGCAAAATGTTCTTGGTTCCAAAGAAAAGTTCGCAAAATAGAGAAATTCGCAAAATAGAGGTTCGACTGTATTTACTTCCGAATTTGGAATGATGTTTATCATATGGGAAATAGAGTTCACTGAATGACTAAACTTAAATGGCCAATTAGGTCGTAAGTGCGGGTTCTAATGTATTGCATTTGTCGGTTTCGTTGACGTCACTGTATCAAGCCGAAAACCGAAGGTGAGAACGGTGTGATCCACATCTTTTTAAGGCAGGAAAGTGCGGAGTCAGGGACGGGTCCTTGGAGCATATTTTTGGGTATCTGAGATATGGCTAATTTGATAATACAGGGGTATGCTGATTTGCGACCAGATTACATTTCGACCAGACAGGGTCGTAAGTCGATCTTCTGTAAGATGGGTAAAATATACAACTTATACCACAATACTGTCAGACACATGCAATTAAACCGTTACACATATGTAACATGCAAAAATAAAACAAATAATTTTTATTATTATTATTACTAATAATAAAAAAATAAAAGAGCCTATATAATATAGCACAATATCTGTACTTACTAGAACAGATGCTGTAGTTTTCATAGTGATGACGATAGCTGTAGTTTCTGTAGATATAACTACTTACAATACTGGGCTGTACATTTGAAGTTACAGTACTGTAGTGAATATTACAGTAAAAATTCACAAAACTAATTTTTTATTATTATTATCTTAGCTACTATTTTTACATTTTTTTTCATATTCGTTATGCAAAATTCAATTGAAATTTTAACTGACCACACACTTTTTCTGAAGTTAAACTTTTTTATTAATGGGACCTCGGTCGTAAATATAAACTAGCGTAGGTCGAACAGTCGGAAGTCGACTCACACCTGCATAGAATTGTGTTGCAAAAACTAGATTGAAATCTCCCAATTTAAACTGCTGATAAAATTTTGTAGAGCATTTTATTTGGATGCCTATGAAATTAACTGAATTTCTTGAAAAATTCAAGGCACCTAGAAAATAAATACGAAAATTATAATTATGTTTCAATCATCGTAGTAAACTGCTAACCAGTCTATAGTTTAAACTTAAGCTTTTATTTTTAATTAGCTTTTTTGTTTTGTTTTTAATTAGAAATCAAAACAAACAAACCAAAACTCTTGAAGACGGATATTTTCTTTTGTCTTAAATTCATATCTACTAGGATAGGAGGGTTAGGATTATTTTGCACTGTTAAAATTTCCAATTGGATCACGTGACCTGTACTCAACTAGAAAAGTCAGGATCTCTTTAAAAACGGTATTGGATAAAGAAGGAGATGAATGGACTGCGAAAGTTGGATACTATCAGGCGGTGATGTTTTTAGTAGGAACCTACTGCCGTCGGCCTAACCAGAAATTGGAAAGGTAATGATAAAAGAACGGTGAAATGATTACAGTGAAAATAGAATTATTCCTATGCAATCCCATCTTCTGCGATTCGTTAAATCTTAAGGTGTGTGTATCAAATCGTCGTGGGCTAGTTCTCAGATGTGGGCAATCTGTAACAGGGCATTGTATCGTTTGTGTAGTATATTGGCCTATGAATATCAATTTTGTATTAAATTCCCTTTCCAATTCAAAATTTATAGATATATAGATGATTTGATTGTTTTTAATATTAATTTTAAAATTAATTATATAGAAGAAAAAATTTATAACAAAATTATTAACTTACAACAAACCAACATTAATACTGAATTTGTAGATTTTTTAGATTTGAGAATATATTATCATCAACAAATTCCTTATATACAATTATTTAATAAAACATTTTTATTCCCTTTCAAAATAAACAGATTTCACAAATTTACAAGTAATGTTAGCTTTAATTTATTTAAAAATATCTTTATACAGGAATTAAAAAGATATCTTACCATTAATACTAAATTAGAAGATTTTTTAATCAATTTGAATTATCTTATTAATGAATTTACATATAATAATTTCCCAAACAAAGTTTTAAATAGTTATATTACACAATTTCAGAAGAAATTTAAATTTCAAATTTACAAAAAATATAAAATTAAATATATTCACTATTTCATTTAATCATTTATCTTCAAAACAGGACTTGTTGTAATTTTATGATTTAAGTTATTTTATGACAACTCAGAATTAAATCCTCTATTTGAGGAAGTTTTGAGTTTGATTTGATAACTGTCATCTATTAATTTTCTATGTATAAGAGATTTTAAGGAATTTATTTTTCTATATATGTATAAGTTAAATTTTTTTTTTTTTTTTTTTTTTATGTATGTGTGTAAAGTAAATAATTATTCTTTGTATGTATGTATGTTGAAGGAATAATTTTTCTATGTATGTATGTATTTGAAAGGAATAATTTTTTCTCAGTATGTATTTCTTTAAACAGATATATAAAAAAACAAAAAGTATATAAAAAAAGTATATAATTTCAAAGAAAAT
>JAFIDM010029386.1:0-14308 GCA_023159025.1 Thereuonema tuberculata | reverse complement strand
GTTTTCTACTACATCGTTATTGGATAATGATGATACGAAACTCAGTCTGATTCTTGATAAACAAAACAGAACTTGATACCTTATCCAAAACTTTGCAGCTGCCACAACATATTCGGGAAGATAGCATTTTCCTTATAGCAGCCAAAAACCAGATTCATCTGTCATCAGTTTCATCTGTTGGACAGTCAAATTCATCATTCAACTTGTTTCCAATGTTCTAGTGTTCAATGGCAGCTTTCAACATGTTGACTTTGATATTAATTAAATTAATATTATTTTAACGTAGGTTTTATTTTAATATCTTAAAAACATATTTGACATGACACATATCAGTTAAAGTTAAAAATTAAAAATTTATAAAAATTAAAAATACAAACAAGGGAGCTTTTGGATTACAACTTGCAACCAAAAACTGCCTATCAGTATTATATTTTATTATTTAAGAAATTTTAGGAACAAAGATGGAAAAGTTCAGGAATTAATAGAGAAATGGAAAAAAGAGAAGAAATCAATACAACACAAACTTAAAAGAACGAAAAGAAAGGAATATGATAAACACGCAAGAACTTCGATAACAATGAGAAGAATATACACCAATAAGAACAGTTCATCGGATTCGAGATTAACAAGAGACAATAAAAGGAAAAAGAAATACACCAATCAACGTAGCTTCACCGGATTCCAGACAACTCTAATAGAGGACCGAAAATTCAAGATAATTTATATAAAATGAGAAACTGCATACAGAGCAAAACTGTAAAATCTAAATCTCTTCAGGTCGACGAAGCATTACCGCAAAGGAATGAGAAAGCTCCCTTGTTTGAATTGTTAATGTTTTATAAATTTTTAATTTTTAACCTAATTTGTGTGCATCATGTGGAATTTCTTTTCATTTTTCAATATGTATGTTCATATTGTCAAGTATTACTCCACAAGTACAATCAATCAATTTAATTCATTAACAAAAATTATAAATTTGATAGCATGAAAATTATTATAAACAAAAAAATTGCACAATTGCATTTGAAATATAGTTTTTTGATAAATTACTTATTTTTTTAAGTTTTTTCAAATTAAATACATATACATGAAAAAAATGTTTGTTTTTTTCCCAAGTAGTTTTTCAAATACATTTTATTTCGAAATAAGGTTTATTCAACCTTCCACAGCTGTTAATTATGCCTATAATACCCGGATTTAGGAAAATGTAATTACTCACCTGCAAGATTTGCCTTCATTGATTTCTTTAATAATAAATTGCACAGAACAGTCACGAATTTCCCCCCACATACCAGCAACACAAGACTCAGTCCAAAGCCCCTCTCTTATGATTTCTAATAAAGAAAAGAATTATTTAAAAAATGTTAATAATATTATCTTTAGAAAAAAAAAACCTTTCTGTTTCTATTTTCTTAGTTTTCTTCCTTAAAAGATAGCTTAAAAGATATTTAAAAATAATGCTCTTCATTTTGTCTGCTGTTAAATTTAAAGCACAATTTATTCATTTATTAACAGATAGGTATTATGTTATCAATAATAGCTATCTATTAACATAATAACTAAAAAACATTTTGTAAACAAACTAGTCGGCTACCCGTCGCTTCGCTCCGGAGGCCTCGCTTATGTAATGGAAAACAACTTTTTATTTAATAAAAAAAACACATACACACACACACACACAGACACAAATTACATCAAGGAAACTAAAACTAATTTTTTTTATTTTTTTTTATTTTAATTTTTGATGTCTATATTCTCTCAATCCACGACTGCTTTTAGAACCAGCGTGTAAATCATATTTCTATGATCTATTTTTATTTTTTAGAGAGATTAAAATATAGGCCTCGTAGTCAAATGGCAAAGACGTCTAACTTCTGAGCAATATTCTACCTAATAGAAATAGTGCATCTTTCTTTCTTGACTTTCTTTTTTTTATTTCTATTCATACTTTTTAGTGGTTTTTGAGTTACAAATAGTGATTTTTCAGTATTCTACCTAATAGAAATAGTGCTTCTTTCTTTCTTGACTCCCTTTTTTTATTCCAATTGATACTTTTCAATGGTTTCTGAGTTGCAATAGTGATTTTTCAGTATTCTACCTAATAGAAGTACTGCTTCTTTCTTTCTGATTCTCATTTTTGTTCTAATTGTCCCTTTTCAGTGGAGTTTGAGTTACAAATATTAATGGATTTTGAGTTAAAAATAGTGATTTTTTCAGTATTTCACCTAAAAAAAAAAAAGTGCTTCTTTCTTTCTTTACTCTGTTTTCTTAATTCCAACATCTGCCGTGTACAAGCGCTTATTTTTCAATATCACATAGAATTTGGTTAAGTAAGAATATATAAAATATCCAATGTTTCGGCGATTGTAGTTCTAATTGTCCTTTTCGAATTACAAATAAACAGACGGATGGGGAAATAGATAAACGATCTTGAGATTAAAAAAAAAGGTTGAATACATTCCTTTTTGATTGGGGAAGGGGAAGGAGAGATAAGTTAAAAAACAATATGGAAAGAGTTGTAGTCCCTATGGCCTAATGAATTACACGTCGGACTTCGGATCAGAAGGTTGCAGGTTCGATTCCTGTCCCGAATGTTTCACTGTAAAAATTATTTCTCTTTTCCATTCTCACAGAAAATTGCGCCGGACAGACAAGACACACAGACAGACAGAGAAATAAAAGATTTTAGTAATATAGATTGAAGTCTCAGTATATAATGCCCAAATTTCCAGGTCTCTCGCTATCATCAAACATTAACATTAAAAAAATCAAATCCTCTTATCATCTCTTTTTAAGTATCCATCCATCTATCAATTTTCATCGTATAATTATACAGTAAAACTTAGTTAAGTCGTCACTCCGTTTAAGTCGTCGTTTTCCTTTGGTCCTGACAAAGTCTCATAGACAATAATGCAAAATAACCCTCTTTTACTCGTCACCAAATTTAATTCTACTCCGTATAACTCGTCACCCTCAAAACTGGCGAAAAGCATCTTTATTCTCAGTTTTGCCTGCTATCTTTGCAGCCCCGCCCCTTCACTCTAAGAAAGCCTAGCCTTTACGGGGAATTTTCACGTGGGAAATTCACTTGGGAAATTACACACTGCTCAAGTGTAACACTGCGACTCTTGTCAAGCGTAAACGTTTTTCTTGACCGCTACTGAGGGTGATTTCATTTCATAGCGAGTAAGCTCCGCTGTAAGGGTTATTTTTTAATCTTGCAATTTCGTGGTTTGATTACATTTGTAGCATGTCAGGGAAACGAAAACTTACCTCGTTATCTTTTTAAGAAAAATATGACTTAATTGCACTTTTTGAAAAATCAAATGTTTCGAAAACAGCTTTTGCCAAAGAACATCATATTCCCAGGACTACATTAAACGATATTCTTTCATTGAAACAAGTAATTGAAGAAGCTGACTGCAAAGACAAAAGAAAGAGAATGAGGATATCGAAATTTGACGAGATCGAGGAGGTTTTAGTTCGATGGCTAAAATATGCCAGATCGCAAAATGTGCCGATTTCAGCCGTGATTCTCAAAGAAAAAGCCATGGAAATTGCTAAGGAGTTGAACATTGAAGATTTCGGCGGCAGCAATGGTTGGCTGGAACGTTTCAAAGACAGACATTGCCTTTCTTTTAAAACGATTTGCGGAGAAGCAGCAGCTGTTGATGGTAATGCTATAGAAGACTGGAAGAACAATGGTCTCAAGGACATTTTATCTAGGTTTGATGCATCAAATGCATCAATTTTAATCTGGATGAAACAGGCTTATTTTATCGTCTTTTGCCTGATAAAACTCTATCATTTAAGGGTGAAAAGTGCACTTCTGGAAAAGCAAGCAAACAACGCCTGACACTTATGCTTGGAGTTAATATGAGGGGAAATGAGAAACTTAAACCACTTGTGATAGGCAAAAGCAAAAAGCCATGCTGCTTTAAAAACGTTAGATCCCTGCCAGTTGAATACGAAGCAAATTCAAATGCATGGATGACTACAACGATTTGGGAACGACATATTCGTAAACTGGATTCTCAGTTTTCGCGTCAGAAAAGAAAAGTTGCCATCATTGTCGATAACTGTATCGCTCACAATCAACCCGAAAATTTAAAAGCGATCGAAATTGTTTTTCTTCCTCCAAATGTAACTGCACTTCTTTAACCTTTAGATCAATGAATAATTCTTGACTTTAAACTAAAGTACAAAAAAATGCTTGTAAAGGACATGATAAAAGCATTGGATAGGAACGAAAAGCTAGAAGCTTCGATTTTAGATGCGATTAACTATGTGCACAAAAGTTGGAGTTCCATTTCATTACAAAGTGTTTCGAATTGTTTCCGACATGCAGGGTTCATAGCAAACGCAGGATCAGAAGAAATCCTCAGCGAAGACATCATCGACCCGGAACCATTAAAGACTTTGCTGCAAATTGCAAATGAAAAATGGTGCAGCGTCAATGACGCTAATGCGTTTATCAACATTGATAACGACATCGCAATCTGCTCACAAGCGACTGTACAAGCTTTGACATTTGAATTTTTGGAAGAAAATCAAAACAGTTCAAGTGAGGATAGCGATGTCGAGAATATAGATCAAACCCCATCCCAACAAGACAGAAACAATCGAAGCCCTGGAGAAAGTTCGACATTACTTAACATCCATTCAAGGTACAACAGACGAAGAATTTAAAGCCATAAGTAGGCCCTATAGTAGAAAAGAAAGTTATTTCCAGTAATCAGCACCTTCATCAATCAAAGCTGTTGGATTATTTTAATGCCAGTAAAAGAAAATAAAATGTGGTAAGTATAAAATGTTTTTTTTGTTTTTTTTTTTTGTTTTTTATTTTCCACTCATTCATTTGCATGTATTGATTTCTGAAAATCTTGTTTTTCTCACCGAATCCTACAGCAATTCATAAAAATATTGTATTTCACGGTTTTTTGTTGTTTTTTTTTTTTTTTCAAAAATGCCCAATTCGCTTAAGTCGTCACCCCGCTTAAGTCGTCAAAAATGTTTGGTCCCTTTAGTGACGACTTAACGAGGTTTTACTGTAATTCGAATCCCTTTGCCGAAATGAACCTTTTTTTTTTTTTTTTATTTTTATATCTTTGATTACAAGAAACTTCGATTTTTTTTTCGAGATTTATTTGGTTTTTGAAATCGTGGATCTATTTAAAAATTTGGTCAGTCATGTTTAATGCTGTGTTAAGCTGCATGTTGGATGTACTTGGAAGCATTTTTGATGAAGAGGTTGTTTGCAAAGATTAACCTTTGGAGTGTTTAAGTGCATTGAATAAAATATGTTAGTTAAGTTAAAAAAAAAAAAGTTAAGCAATCCAATAAACAGACCATGCAGGCCCACGGGAGCGCGGGAGGTAAGGCTCCCAGCGTTTCGAGATCAACGGGACTAGTTTGAGGTCGGGAAGTCAGCCGGACATCCGCCCATCTTAACTCCCGGGAAACAAACCAGGTACCCATTCTACAGAGGGCTGAGTATATATATATATATATATCTATATATATATAATTTCATCAATTTAAAAGTCCATAATTATTGCTAAACGTATTAAGTTTTTTTTATAAAAAATGCAATACATAATAATTCATTCTTTTAATAACTTTTTCCCATTAATAAAAGTTATCTTTCATTATTTTGTGCATCTCAAATGGCAGAATGTCAGGTTTAGATGTATGCTGAAAATGATATCCTTTGTATTCCGGCGTAGTTCAGCGGATTTGCCCTCTTCGTCAATGAAGAATTATAGCGACTTGCATACCATGGATATCACAATAGAAGAGTATCTATCAGCAACAATAATAATAGGTTGCATTAAGAATAACGGAATGGATCAAAATTTATGCAAGTACTTTTTTGACTTTTAAATACGCTAAATCCCTTTATTTCACGAGCACAATCAGGAAAATAAGTATATGAAATTAAGCAAAGTGTTATGTAGCATTAAGGGTCATATAAAAATTGCAATTGAAACCTCATTCTTTAAAAATAAAACAAATTAACAAACAACAATCAAGGATTAAATAATGTCACGCAAACTGAAAGGAAGTTTCTTAAGGAAAGATTACGAATGAACTACAGTAAATATAATGCAACGCTTAAGAAAATAAAAAATATTTTTATCCAACTAGAAAATAAATCATCAATAAGGACTATTTAGAGTTATTAAAATGTGCAGACTGCGTAGGTGTATTTCTGCAACGGAAAAAACTTTAATGAACACAAAGAAACTAATCAAATTATATAAAAAGAAATATGAAGATAGAGAAAAAGTATGAACAAGATACGAATGTCATCAATTTGACCGAACTACGTAGAAATGTTGACTTTTCGAAAAAAGACCGAAATTTAATCCATCGTAGGAAAAATTCCCAAAGTTGAAATTATTGATGGAGTACAAACATCATTAACCAGGAATGATAGCGTTAGTGAGTAAGATAAAATGAAGATAAGGAAAAAATTTAGTGGTAATTTAAAATGTAATATGGAGAGCATTAATGATAATTTAACACAATGTGAAAGAATAGCATCTAAAGAAATTAACGAATTGGAAGATGTTATTATTACTGTTAATCGAAATGATAGAAAAGGCGGAGGGGTTGCTTTATACTACAGGGATAGTTTTAATATCAAAATCATTAACGATTTTACTTTCATCAATATGGATTTAGAATGTATTTGCTGCTCTATCAACGAAGACGTCATTCTTGTAGGAATCTATAGACCCCCGACAGGAAATCCACTGTATTTCCACAATTATTTAGAAACTGTGGCTCAATTTATCAGTAACAGTAAAAAAAAAAGGAATTGTTATGGGCGGCTTTAATGTCAACTTCGAAAACAAAAATGATAAAAAGACAACGGACCTTTTAACGTCTATGAACTGCTTCTCTTTCTTCCGCCCTTATTGACACCCCAACCTGTAACTCGAACTCTTACTTCTCTCATTCACTTCTCGATCAAATCTTTACAAATTTTCCCACTCTTAGTAAAGGCGTTCTTGATGCTTACATAACAGACCATGATCCTGTATATTTCACAACAAACCTTACAAATTTATTCAAAGATATCTACCTTAAAAAACCAATAAAGCTAGCAATTCGAAAGTTCAAACCCAAAAATATAATTGAGTTCAAAGATTATCTCAGATCTATCAACTGGGTCACTGAATTCCAAAAAGGAAGAAATACCGAAGAAACACTTTCAATCTTCAACAAACTATTTTTCTATGGTTTTAACAAACACTTTCCGCTGTCTTCGAACATTAGTAATAATCATAAAATAATTAGTAAAAAAGCCTGGATGACGACGGAACTTTTAGGTCTCATCTGTCAGAAAAGCAAATTCTATAAATCTTACAAAAAACATCCGACCACTGCAAAATTAATGAGTCTTAAAACTGTACAAAATTAATTAAAATCCAAAATTAGGGCCGCAAAAGAGCAATATTATAAGCTTTTGTTCGAGGACAATCTTTCAATAAAAGAAAGAAA
Organism: Thereuonema tuberculata; assembly: GCA_023159025.1. Lineage (NCBI taxonomy): Eukaryota > Metazoa > Arthropoda > Chilopoda > Scutigeromorpha > Scutigeridae > Thereuonema > Thereuonema tuberculata. The sequence goes on along the minus strand of JAFIDM010029386.1, from coordinate 6,799 downwards.
AATGGAACAACATTAATAAATTAATTTCTCCTTCAACTAAAGTAAAATGTCCTTCCAATATTATAGTACGAAATAATCCAAAAGAGACGAAACAACATCTTGATAAATTTCTAAAAATTCTACTCCCAAATAATCCTACCACTAATCCACACAAAAATACTGAACAATTCCTTAAGAGCCCAGCTCCTGTTTCCTTTTTTCTATCTCCGACTTCCTCTTTAGAGGTTAAACAAGTTATCACATCTCTCTGCAACAAACTATCTTCTGGACCTGACGAGGTCTCTCCAAATTTTCTTAAACAAATCAATGACGAAATTTCACTTCCTTTATCTCACATATTTAATATTTCCATATGTGAAGGCGTCTTTCCCTCCTCCTTTAAACGAGCTAAAATTATTCCAATCTGGAAAGCAGGAGATGTTGATGATTTAGGGAACTATCGCCCGATCTCTATTATTAACACTTTCTCAAAAGTATTTGAAAAACTATTTCACACTAAACTCTCCCAATACTTCTATCAAAAGAATCTCATTGCACAGCAACAACACGGCTTCATGAAAAGAAAAAACACAGAAACTGCTCTGATTGAACTTACTGAATTTGTTACAGAGAACATGGCCTCTAATAAAATTGTATTAGGACTCTTCCTTGATTTCAAAAAAGCCTTTGGTTCAGTTAATGTTGAAATTCTACTTAAAAAATTAGAGCATCATGGCGTTAGAGGTCCTCCCCTATCTTGGCTGTCCTCATATCTCTCCGACCGGCAGTATCAGCTTATTCTAAATGGATATTCTTCTTCCTGGTACTCCACCCCAAAAGGCTTACCTCAAGGGTCCATTCTATCACCCCTTCTCTTCAACCTATTTATAAATGATCTTATCTTAACATCATCTGCCTCCAATTGCATCTCCTATGCAGACGACGGAACTTTTCTTTTTGCCAACAAAAATATTGAAAATCTGAAACAAGATGCCCAACTTTCTCTCTACCATCTTAAATCTTGGCTTTCTGCAAATGATCTCTCACTAAATATATCCAAAACAGTATACATGTTCTTCTTTCAACGGAATAAAACACTTTCACGTAAAAAACTTCTCTATTACTTACAACAACTCACCAATACAAGAGGTCTCCTCCTTCAAATATTTAGGAATCTATCTTTCCCATGATCTTTCTTGGAACTTACATGCCCAAAAAATTGCTTATAAAGTCTCCAGAAACCTAGGCGTTATCAGAAAATTAAATTTTCTCCCAGCTCAAATTCTACTAAATCTATATTGGTCACTCATTCATTCAAATCTTTGTTACGGAGTTGTAGTATGGGGCAACCCTTCTAAATTTTATGAAAACATGCTACTCAAAGTTCAGAAATATTTTCTAAGATTCATAGATAAAAAACCAAGACAGTATTCTACTCGATCCCTCTGGCCTAAATATAATATAATCTCTTTCCCCCACATCTATAAACTACAATTAGCGGTCTTCACCTATAAAGTAATTAATAAAAAACTCTATCCCTGTATCCCACTAACCATTAACCCTCACACCCATTTCTATGATACCAGATCTGTTACCCACCTGTTACTATCCATTCCGAAAACTAAGTCCAACTATCAAAGAAAAGTTGTTAATTATGCTTCGCCTCAAGTTTGGAATGAAATACCTAAAGAGATCCGTGAATGTCCTTTTCTTACCCAATTCAAAAAAAATAAATTAAAAAACACATTTCAACCTTATTAATTTACTAATACTCCACCTACTATTGAAGTCAGGCTGAAATTTCGATCCGAATCCCTTTCCACCTATCACCCTCCTCTTTCTCTCCTATCTTATCTCTTCTGTATCCGCCAATCCCTCACTCTATTCCTACTCTCTTCCTGTTCCCTTTATTCCACGTATCCATAATACCTAAATATGTTCTCTCTGTCAAAAATAAACATGTAAATATTTGCTAAATTTTCAGTTATTTTCTCTTTTGTAAATATTTTCCCTCATTGTTGTGTTATATATTCCCTTTGTTAATTTCCTTTGTTAATTGCCTACTCAAGACGCCCTCTTGTCTTCTCGACGGGACCCCCCTTAAGACGACTGGGTTGTCAAAATCTCATGTAAACTCTTATCATGTACTATTTTATTGGCAATAAATTGAATTGAATTGAATTATTAGCGGACAAGATCAAAAAATATGATAATGAAAGATGAACAATATAATGATATGATTGTGGATTATTTTAATAAATTAGGTTGTGATATACAGAAATTAAAAACGATGGTGATCAGCATAGTTGAATCAAAAATTAATAATGAAATTAAAATGATGTTTAATATTGAATTAATAAATCAAAATGTTAAAAAGCAATTAACTATAAAGAATAGGAGTTTTCGCACCGTAATCATGAAACCTAAGGCGTACAAAGCCCCTGAGAATGGTATTTTCCATAATATAATAAATTCCATAATATTCCAAAAGACTCATAATTAATTGCATATTAATGCTATTTAAAAAGTCATCGGTTTTTATTGCTAAATTATTAAAAATTTCTTTAAAACAAGGTTATTGTAATTACAATGTAAAGAATTCTAACGAATTAAAATATATTACTAACAAAAGGAGATTTATAAATATATATATATATATATATATATATATATATCGATGATATCGTTGGATGTTCTTAATCTCTATGGATCAATACGGCATGAACTTATCATTGAAACTTTACAACAGCTGGTTGATGAGAATGTATTGATTAATAGTCCCGATGATATTGAATGCAAATTTATGTCAACCTTCCAATTTGGTATGTCTAAGTTTTCTTCTGATTTTTGTTCCTTTAGTTGTAGTCTTTTCAAATTTTCATGGGTGCCACTCATGAGGAAAATATTTTAATAAAATGTAACTGATATCATTACAATACGATGAATTTGAGTGTGTCTGTGCGGACCATACAAACATATGTAATAAAAACATTTAATTTAAACGATACAGATATTTAGTTAGAAAGTTTTAACATAAGTAGGTCACATATCTATGAATGATGAAATAAAATTATTTCACATTATTTGTAACTTTGAAAATCCCAAGGAATAATGAAATATATGTCACATTATTTCTGATGTAATTAAGCAGTGCATGTTTTTTTTATTTATTTATTTAATAATAATAAATTACAATTTTAGTTCTACGATATACCTATACCTATAGAATCTGTTTGTAGGCTCTTTTTTCATGTTCCCGAACATGATCCTCCAAAGCCATGTGTTTCGTATGTGGGTTGTTGCATTGACATTCTGCTGAGCGTTTGCAGTATAATGTACAAGATAGACCATTGGAATGACAGAGATAACGAAACAATCTAACCACAATTTTCCATTTGGAGTCTTGCATGCTTCCTCTAAGAATTCTTCAATTTCTCATGTTTCTTCAATTTCAATTTTTTTTTTCTAACCAGACACGAAAGCTTCAAAAAGAAAGGCCAAGAACATCCTCATCCCTACTACAGCTTTTGGCAGGGCCTTGCCATTCAACATATTGTTAACTCCTTTGAATGCAGCATTTAAAAGCTCCTCTAATCCTGAGCATTGCATAAGTGTGTCAATACAGGCAATAAAGCTCATTATTGTATGCATGTCTTCTGGTTTTCGAATACGGTTCTCCCATCGCATGGGATTAGACCACTTTATTATCGCTGTTAATATAAATAACTGCATATCAGCAGAAATGCGAACATATCTTTGACTATATTGCTATATAATTTCCCAAAAAATAATAATGTTGTAAAAACTGTAACTGGATGGTTCAGGATGGCATCAATCAGCATTCCAAAACACATTTTGTTGGTTTCTATGATAATCCTTCTTCTATTTTTAACAATCTCATGTATTCTGACCACTCCAATTCATTTATCACTACTGATTATGCTGTTCAACAAAGATACATCTGCCTGAATTGCATTTGAAATACTATTAGATAGATCTGTACTATTTTTAATAATAATATATACTTACATATGTGTTTAACAATGGGGGAAGAGGATTTCTTGGTCTATTACAGTGTTTAAATTAAATGTATATTTAAACTTATCTATGAATCCTACTCACCAGTTGCTTAGAAGGAAACCGATTGTGAAGAATCATTCCCAATCCTAGCGCCGTTGTATTAATGTAGTCATTTTAAGCCAAATTTTGGTGATTAGTTTAAAAAATTCTTACAAGCATGGGACTTGGTTTGTGGAAAGCACTTGATCATATACTAAAAGTCCTAAAAAATCAAACTTGTGCTTCGGCCGCCATCTTGGAAAATGATGGCTGAAATGAACTTTTTCATGCGCGTGGCAGCAACCCCTTTTAATCCCTATAGGCAAGCCCCTAATTGAGGTAGAAAGATAATTTTGGTGTCTACGTCTTTATAATGGATTTCTCTTTCCACTTAAATGCATTTTATGAATATCAAGAGTCCTATGGGAGAGAGGGAGGGTAAAGTTCGAGCAATTTAATCAAATTTGCACAACTTTTTTGTTTTTTCTTCTTCTTCTTCTTCTACAAATTTGGTACTGTCGTCAGAAGTGTAATCTGCTTGGAATCCCTGTTCCATTAGCAAAAAATCAATCCCAAGTTTGGACACTGCAACGGAACTCAACTTAAATGCCGTTCATTCGATAAGGATTTCATAGAAGCCCAAATTATGACAGGAACCTCATAAAGGAGATTTTGTTTTCATCCATAGGATGTCTATGAAACCAAACGATAATCTACTTCTATTCACGTTCACAAGAAAGCAATTTCCGATCTGGCCTTCTTACGCGATGTTTATTAATAAAGCTCAAGGACCGATTCTAAATAAAATTGTCATCTATTTGGAGAACGTTGTCTTCACTCACGCACAACTTTATGCCTTTGAGTCACAAGTCATCAGAATTTGGTTATCTTCCCTCGAAAGAATAGTCACAATCAATTCGTCGCCAAGAATTTCGTATACATGCTACGATCTTCATTCATCATCTATATTAACAAACATCCATCTCAACATATCTCTTCTTCAAATATCTACATCAATCAATTTGCACTCGGGTAATATTTGTAATTTTATGAAAAGTGGTTTTATGAAAAGTGTATGTATTATATGAGTTCATTATCTCCGCGCCTGCAGGGATAGAGTGAGCAAGGGGAGAAAAGAAGAACTTAAAATCTTATAAAAAGTCATTGAAAAGGGTTTTTTTTTTTAAAGAATAGGTTTACATCTTGAAAGTTTTATTAAAATATTTGGAATTTTCTAAAACACAAGGACATTGGAAGATAATATCAGGAATTTTCTAAAACCAAGGACATTGGAAGATTATATCAGAAATTAGAAGATTATATCAGGAAAGGACTTTAAAATTTTCATATTTTTTAAAAATTAAAGAATTAACTTCCTATAATTGTTATTTGGCTTTAATAATTTAAGCGTGATTAAGTGTCACGTTCTATTATTGTAAAATTGGTAAATTCTTGAGTTGTGATATTATTGTTTAGTTTAAAAGAAAAATGGCTCGTCAAAGTCCTGTAAAAAGGACGAAATATCGCCTTTTAAGTTTGTAGTTCTTTATGAGTATTAGTTATTGAATGTTACTTGAAAAGTATTTGAGAAATTCAGTAATGTTCCCAAGTTACTTGGTCAACGTCATGCACTCAAAACTTTTATGGAAGGAAAAAAGTAATAAAAACATTAACTACTATAAACTTTTACCTTGTAAAACAGTCCGATTGTTGCACAGAAGGCCATCCAAATATAAGAACGCATGGTATAGTTTGACAAACGTTTTAAATTCTGTTTTGGCACAATGAAATTTCCGCAAGAAGTGTTCAAAACACATCTTACCTTGGGAATGAAAACTAAATGAAAATAAAAAAAATATAAAAATATCTGTAAATTAAATGTTTTGACAACATTTTTTTAAAATTTGATTCAACTGTTATGCAGAATATAATAGTTTAATTGAAGAATCTTAATTCCTTTACATGAAAATTCCATAATGACACTGAAATTAATTGGAATGAAAATTGTTTAGAACTGAGGAATTTAAATTTGAAAAAACATACAGTGCTGGCTGATTTTTTTTTTAAGATTGTTCATTTACTTTTCGTGTTTCGAGTTTGTTATTTGATATCCATCTCTCTTTCAACAGTTTCGTTTATTTATATATTATTAGATATGTATATATTCTTTTTCTAGTTCTACAGATGCTTCTTTGATGTGGAGAGTTAGATAAACATAGGATTCACGAAGATGTACATACATAAATAGACTGAATTAAATTGCAGCATAATTTAATTCATTTCATTCTATAATAGGACCTTATATTGGATAATTAAAAGTGTCTTATTAGTTTTCTAAAAGTTAAAAGGTTTGTGGTAATAATTTATTATACATTTATTATTCTATGTACTAAGTGCATAATTATTATAAACGCATTTAAATGCTTTAAACACCTTCTGAATTTCTTCTTGCTTTCATAGTAGAATTTTCTTTTCTATTTCAATTTGAGATTAAAAAATGTAAAGATTAACTGCTGTTTTTCTTTCAGTTATTATTATTAGTTTTCATGACTCTGTAAGTCAGGTAATTTTAAATTTGTGTTTTTTATGTTCACCACAATTAAATTAAAATGAATAAATACATCTTCTTGTAACTTGACTTGAATGCTGACGAAAGCATAAAACCTAACATTTTTTTAAACAAAACAAAATTAACAACAAGGACAGCACAAGAATAAATGAATTGCCTTTCTGATTCGATTATCGGAAGGAATCGGGAACG
>JAFIDM010029385.1:0-14308 GCA_023159025.1 Thereuonema tuberculata | reverse complement strand
CATAATCACGACATTGGTTATTTTAGATACAATCATGATATTAGTTCCTTTAGATATAATCATGACATTAGTCACTTTAGACATAATCATGACATTGCTTCCTTTAGATATAATCATGACATTGCTACCTTTAGACATAATCACGACATTGGTTCCTTTAGCGTAATCAGTGCTGTCTTGGAATAGCAAGTAGGCCTATATTCAGAATTCGCATTATTTTTTTTTCAATTTGCTAGTTGAGCCACTTCTAATTATAATGATAACAATTAGTATTCCATCTAAATAACTATACAAAAATAATTATTTTTAAAATTTTGAAATAAATATTGTTTATAATATTAACAAATATTATTGGGATGACCAAAAAGTTCGCTCAGTTTTTAAGTTAAAGTGAGAGACACATTTTCATTGTCATCACTAATTTTATCGAATAACACCTTCAAGGGTTTGTTCCAATACTTTTGCCATCTTTCAGGCAATTTCATAATTCCAATCTTAATATAATATTCGGTGAATATAATATTCATAATATTCGATGAATACGGTACGGCGGATGAATCAGAGCTTCTCAGCCAAACTGTAACAGTTGATGCCTGGTCTTCAAAGAAACATGCGGTCTTGCGTGCTTATTGTCTGCCCACATCAGTATTAAATTGGTGACACTAAATTCATCAATTTTGATCAGCTTTTTTTTAAATGCACGCTGATACGACAGCTGTCACAACACAATCTAACAAAATGTTATCGAGTGACGTGAAAGACACCTGAGTGCTACTAGAGCCAATTTACGTAAAAAACCGAAGGAACTGTTTGGCCTATCCAATATATGCTGTATATACAATATATTATTGTACGTACAGTCAGTGGCGTATATAGAATATATTTTCGGGGGGGGGGGGGCCAAGATTAATGTAAGGTTAAGTTAAGTAATTTTAAGTGGACACCCCATAGAAACCTATCCGTTCAACCAAAAAAAAAAAAAAAAAAGGTCGGGGGAGGGAAGTTATTTTTTTTGTTGGGGGGGGGGCCCTCTCCCTCCCCCCCCCTTATATACGCCCCTGCGTACGGTATAGTATATTTATGTCTTATTTAATATAATAATTTGGTATTTAAATATTTAAAACTGACATAAGCTGAGCTTATATAATACTTTAAAACTGAATAAATTAACAGTGGTATTTTTACCTGATGCAATAAACATATTCAGGAACATAACAGCACCCAGTAGGAGCAAATGGAGTCTGTCATTATTTTTCCTCTTTTGGAAAAGAGTTTTGAAAGAATCTTTGAAATGCGTCGTATCAAAGAAAGAGCTACAGAAACTTTTCTTCTTATCTTCCTGTGATGGAATTATTGTCTCTTTTAAAATACAAATTATGTAAATGAGTGCCACAAAATAGAGAACGAGGCAAATACAGAACACACAGATGTATCCAAAGTTTTCAAAGATAATTCCACTTAAAGAAGTAGCTACGGGAGTAGCAATCATGAAGAAAACCTACATAAATAGAGTGGAAAAATATTACTCAAGAAACAAAGACATTGAAGTTAATGAATGGTTTTATTGCTAAATTTCATGTAAGTAGGAAAATATACAGTAATAGAGATTGATGTTAGACCTAAGAAAATTCCAACATCGCGAGGAATTAAAATGTTTAGTTACTAACCACAACTGAAATATTATAAATTGTTAACATTAAATGCTAATTTGACTGGTAGCATCGTCATTTCTTCCTCATTCATCATATCGGGGAATTTACAAGGGTGTCCAAATCCAAAGGAAGACCATTAGTTCTAATGGTTATAAACACACAATCAGACGAAACAGTTTGTGGCAATTTGCATTCCTCTGTGGACCGCCAATAGAGACGTGGTGCACATGCACATTTGTGAATCGTACGCAAAGAGGTCACGTGTAGCACAGAAACGGTTAGAAAGCAAATTGGGTGTTAGGTTAATTGCGTTTGAAGGTATCGTTTGACGTTAATGAAAGATGTGACGAGCGAAACATTTTCGATATGTCAAAAAATAATGATTTCACGCGCGAGAGAATTATAGGAAGGGTGTAAGAAGGCCGCTGAGTAACTGATGTTGCAAGGGAGTTCTCTCTCTCTCTAGAAGGTCGCGCTCTCTCTATAATGACGCATGAAGACAGATTTTTAACTGTAATAGCAAAACATAATCGTAGCGTCACGGCTGGTCGACATGCGAGTCACCTCCATTTCATCACAGGAACGCGGATATCCCGACAAATTGTGGCGAGATATCTGCAATATGTTGGGCTATTCCAGAAGGCCGTAGAAGGCCGTAGTTCTATACCCAGAGCACCGTAGTATACATTTCCAATGGCGTCGACTCAATCGAAAATGGAGAAGTCATCAAGCTTCACAGATGAGAGTCGTTTCAGTTTTTCCTCAGATTCTAAACGTCAGCTGATATTAACGGTGACTTCACGGTGTGAAAGTGATACTAGGTATCATTGAGGCATTGTGCAGAAGGATACAGATATGGCGATGTAGGTTGTATGTAGGATGATATGATTGCTGGATGCACTGAGCTACGTGCTGGTAAATGGGAATATGACTGGCGTACGATATTATAACGAAGTTCTTCTACGTCATGTTCCGTAGTGCTGTAAGCGAAGACTTTCTAATTCATGGATGACTACGCACCCGCGCATCGTACGAAGACAAGATAGAAGCCTCTTTAGACCGATACAAGTAATTTCATCGACTTGCCAGCATGCTCCACAGACCTGAACCCCGATTTAGTGCGCGATGAGGAGACGCATTGCTGCACGAAAAAATTCTCTCCAGAAACCAAGCAGGGACTTTGGAACAGGAACTCAGGAACTCCTCCTGGATAACTTGGTGCAAAGCATGCCACAATGTTGTGCGATCTGCATCGCAGTTCAGGTGGCCATATTCCATACTGACATGTCTATCCGCCTGGTTATCTGCCAGTACTGTATATCTATTTCCCACCTATGTCGGAAAATTGTGACTTTTATAAATAAACGTATTACAACTTCATTTATACTCATTTTTTTCTTATGTCACAGTAGGTGTTCATATTCTGGCGATAGAAATATGTCCAAATTTGGATACAGTCATGAATTGTTTTACAAATACAAGTCAAATGTCGTTCATCCTTAGATTTTTGACGCCTGTGCATACATTTGAAAAGAAAGTAAATTCATCACTGCAGTTGATGTAATTAAATCATTTACCATTTTTCACTTTACTTTTCCACATTAATGAAGATATTTCAAAACAAAGCATTGAAGTTAAGTAAAAAATAATTAAAAAAAAAAAAAACAATCTCCGTTGATTAGTTAGAAACCCAAAGAGCCAAGGATATGTATACTGTTATAAATACTAATAACATAATTTGCAATACTTGTTTAAATTAAAATATAGTACTAATAGCGGCTGTTTCTCTGGTGCTAAAGTGCTACAGCACACTGCAGTACACAATATAAATTTATTTAACAAAATAACACTTTTTAAATTTTTATTATTATATTTTCTATTATTAAATTCTATTTAATTTGCGGGGATAAAATCTTGAAATCGCTCTCTTCTCATTAACTGGGAATGAGCGAAGCCGTGTGCTATTTTCAATAAAATGCAGTCATCATGTCATGCTTAATAGTCGTTTTTCTTTATTTTGGTCATGCTTAGTATCAAAAAATGTATTGTGTGCATGCGTGAACCAAACCCAGCTTGATTCTCTTTAGGTGCAATAAAATTCGAAGCCCACGAGATCTCTCCTTCTTTCAGTATTTTACGAATCTCGCGCCTTGTGAGAAATGATCGCTACTGTATCTCTTACAGTTATTTGTAAATCACATCTTACGAATAGGTGGATGAAATCTAAACAAAAACCTCCTAAATGACGTACTTTTAAAGATTTTTAATATTGACAGACATTTAATATCTTAAAAGTTTTAAATTTGATGCAGTGCTTACTATATTAATTAAAAGCTACTAAAAAATAATACTTTAGATTTATAATAATTAAAGAAAAATATAATTAAAAAAAAAACAATTTTAGATTTGAGGGGGCTAGAATCAAAGGCAGCTAAATCCATTCTAATTATTCAATACATTTTAATTATTCAATAAAAGGAATGACCTGTCATTATAGGGGTTCAGTGTGCTATCGATTGAGTTCTAATTCCTACTCTTAAGTATTTTGAAGATTTCTTCATACAACATTATTATCTTAAAAAAAAAAAAAAATTGTAATATTTCAAAACAGGGATTTAGTTGCCTTTGATTCTTGCCCCCTCATTTTATTGTGTTCAATGAATCTTTGTTCGTATCTCTTCGCCGTTTTAATGCCTAAAAATAAGTTATTAATTTTGATAAACTATTGCTTTATTAAAAAGGAAAAAAAAAATCGTTGAAATAGATAGGATATTTATAGAATAAAAGCATATGTAGAAAAGCATATAGAATAAAATTTGAACTGGGTTTTTAGCATAGGTTTCATGGCAGACTTCGGAGACGAGTAGTGCCCTCTATAAACAAAGATTACGCATCCATCCGTTTAAGTGGTGTCGATACAACCTATATCACAGTTCAAAGAGCTCGTTGCTAGAGTTGCATTTGGGTGAATCTACGGAAAACCTGAAATTCGTGTCACAGAGCAATAAATTGAAAATGATTGAAAATATTTGTCATTTTTCAAAATCACACATTGAAGTACAAAATATACTATAGTTTAGTATTTTTTTTTTTTTAATTTTATGGAATTTCCAAAAAAAAAAGTTGTCCACAGATGGTGATTCGTCACTTCCGCGGACTGTCACAAGCTACAGTTGGATAGCTTCTAAAGATCCAAACAGCTTTACTTTTTAATATTTTTCAAATAATATAAATATTGTTCAATCAGAAAATACATAAATTTAACATAATATTGAGTGAAATTTTTTTTCGAATTATCAGTAAAAAATTTTTGCAACCTAAAGTCTTGTCACGAGGTTTTGCAATCACTTTTGTGGACATTCCTAAACTTTTTAAAAAATCCACCCGATGCGCTAGTTGTCTTCCATTTCACTTAAAAACAAAAGTCTACACGGCGATTTTGGATTGGGAGTGATTTTATTCGTCCGAGTCGCACATTTGTCAGGAAAATATTACCTTTTTATTCATTTTTCGTCATTTGCACAGTTCATCCCGTCACTTCTGTGGTCATGTTTAGAACCTAATTTTTCTATGGAAAAATGATTATTTCTAGGCATGATAATTGAAATATGGTAAACTTAATTTTCTGAATGACTTGTGTTCCTAACCTCAAAATGAAGAGCATATGGGCCAAGAAACATAGGTATTCGTCACTTCCGTGGACATCACTTCCGTGGACATTTGGGGTCCATGGAAGTGAGAATCATCAACAATAGCGGCTACTATGTTTTTCACGAAGACTTGTCTTTCACTTCCAGTCTTTGTTAAATGCCAATAAGGATATTTATAATTATATAAATATATATAATATAATATATGATATATGTAATTATATATTTACATTTTTAAAGACGTTTAAGATTGACAGTCTGATTCATTTTTATTGTACATGATTTTCTCTTTTGATAAAAAGTTATAATTTTAATTCATAAATTAGTCTTCTATTTATTTATTTCATAGTTTTTCCCACGTAAATTCACTATTTCGAATATAATTTATATTAAAATTCGACATCGTTATTAACACAAGTCACTTCTGTAGACATAGCCTACCATCCTTTTTTTTTTTAAATAACCAAAATGCGTTGACCTGAACCACATATATCATGGATGTAAGAACGTCAAAAGCAATCATCTCAATTTTTTTGAAAAGGAAATCTTGAAATTTAAAATCTCAAAAATTTTTGACTGAAATTGCAGGTTTTCTGTAGAATCACCCATTTGCTAACAATTAGTCAAGGCGGTGTTTATTGTGGTTTTTCTTTAAGAAAAAGGCTCAGAACAACATAATGAAAATTATCAGAACACATTTGTAAGACTTTAAGAAAGCGGCCTTAGTGTTTTTTTTTCCCTTAAGTTTGAGAATTTTTAAGCGAAATATTAAGATGAAAAAAAGTTTTATTTTTGCATATTTTTGAGTTTCGAACTGCCATAGGCCACATTTTGCATCCGATGTTAAAAACTTGTGATTGGTTCACTCAGAAGTCACTCTCCAATAGCAAAGCACTGATCTGACAGAAACTCATTTTAGGAGTAGGAGAATAAATAATTCTAATAAATTATTCTTGGCGAATATAAAATTATTTAAAAGCTGAAAACCGAACTCTTGATTGTGTATCAAAAACCAGACTTTGAAGGAGCTGTTCCATTACTACAGTTCATCATAACCAGCATTCTACAAGATACATTTTCTGAAATACAGGAAAGTTTTAAAAACTTTAGTCACAACACTAAAGACAAATGCACAGCTCGTAAGATGTTTTTCATCGCTTTTCTGCGGAATACCATATCAGAGGAACGGCTTAAATGCACTTGCTATGCTCTCAATTGAGAAGAATATGGTTACAAACATTGAGTACTTTTGACTGATAGATAAGTTATGCAGAAACGAGCGACGTATGGACTTCATTTTCCGTATATGAGCAATGCTGTATTTTATTTATATATATATATATATATATATATTTTATGCTTTTTTGTTTATTTATTTCGTTTGGTCAGAAATTTGAGGCAAATAGAAGTAACCCCAGCTGACTTTTTGCAAGGGCCGCCACTGTGTAGTACTAAAAATACTTTATGAAATTAGGTTTCTTGTATGTTCTGAATTGATTAAATTAGATTATTAATTCTTAATTTAATTTATAGTAAAATTTTATAATTTACTTCATTCAGGATTTTAAAATGCTGCAATTATAATGTTTTACCATAAAACTCATAAGAAATATGTCGATCCTAAACTAATTTATGAAATAATATCTATTTAAATTAAAAAAATATGTATTGAAATTACATCTGAGCAAGAATTTCCAAACCTCTTGTTTTTCACCATTACTGAAGTTTTCAGTAAAAGAGCGAAAAGGAAGAAGCACACTTATTAAGCTCAGGAAATAAACAGAATTTTCAGTTTATTTGTTGGGCTTGATTTTGAATTACTGACTGGTTGACTCAACAATTCGCAAATAATAGTGGAAATTCCACTTCAGAATAAGAATATGTGATGCTACAAATGTTAAATAAAAAAAAATATGAAAAGTATGAAAATTTGTAATCGTATTATAAGTTTCTCCAATATCAACTTTGAACTTTTTCATAATGATCAATAATTTGGAAGCAGCTTACAAATGATTGGTCAGTCATGACTGAAATAAAGAACACAATGTTATGACGGTCAAAATTTTCAGTTTTAACTTGTGACTTATAATGGAATAATTTAATCTAATAATACTCGCCTTTTCGACTTAAAGGTATTTTAACTGCATAGAAACCATTTTTATACTTAAATAAAAAAACTATTCTGGAAACAAAACTCTCTTCCTTCCTTTTTTTCGAATTTGGCCAACGAGGGACCACATAACTAGCTCAACCTGACAACGTCAGGGCGAGGCTAGTGAAATTCAAGAAAGGGGGGACGAGAATTATATCCCGTCCAGGATAACCCTGAGATAGTAAGTCCCAGGTGGGAAACGGACGAAACACAGAAGAAGAAAGAAACAGCCATGCCACCACTGGGATTCGAACCCGGGTACTGGCGCATCAGCCACAACGGCAGCCCGCCGGCTAAACCGCACGACCACGCCAGCACGGCCAAAACTCTCTATTTCTTAATCAACATAAATAATGCTAATAAAACTTACAAAATTTCTCTTTATTACATCTTACTCTTCTTCATACAGCAATATTTCGAAATACCTTATCGGCCATTTCTTTATCTCTATTAATTCGGACGAATCTCCTATAAAATTTAATGAATTTGTATCTAACTTAATTTGACTGCACTCACATCTATAATCGTTTGAGCAAACTAGCTGAAAACGAAAATCAAATAGAGACAGCTGTGACGATTACTGTAACTTTATTTGAAGAATTTTAGGAGACTTACAGTATTGAATTAAAGCAATGGCTATCAGACACTGCTCCTATGAAATAATCGCATAATCGAATATTTCCTTACTTCTCTGAATTTGACAGATTAATAAAGAAATCAAAAAAGCAATGGAAATGAGGAAATACTTATTAATATTGAAAGAGTGGGAATGGGATTGCTTTGAATAATAAAAAAAGAAACGTCATAGCTTCAAATGACTGAAACAACCTCTCGTTTTTTTGTTTGTATTGATGAATATCAATGACCCAACATTTACAGATTAATTATTAATTGTAATCAATTAGTTACATCAGTTATCGTTGATTTCGAACTTAAAGTAGAATAACGGTTGGTTCTACTTACATACAGGCCAGCCAGGCGTTTGGTTCTCTCGGCTGGAGGTGTTATGTCACTGAGGTAACTGCTAGAAATGATTAAAATTCCACCAGGTCCTCCGGTGATGCTTTGAGCAAACAAAGCTACCAGGATTAAATAAACAGGAATTTCTTTCATCCAATAAGAAATAACGACTAAGATTGACATACTTATTATTCCTCCAATTGCAGGAAGACACAGAGGAATCTTCCGTCCATGCTTATCACTCCAAGAACCAATGAAAAGTAACACCGTTATAGCTGGAATTGTATCAACAATGCCCTACATTAAAGAAAAGAGGTATTTTTAGAAAATTGCCTAACAATGTATGGTTTTTCAAAAACGTTTTTACCTAGTTTCATTATATTCTTTCCAATACAAGTAGTCAATATTTATTAAGCTAATCTTCATATTTATGGTTATTCTATGGTACCACATCTATGGGTTCACCATATAGCAGTGAAGAAATTGAATTCGTAACTTAGTGATTTAGTAATTTACCCTACAATTGTAAGATTTTACAGTTACTTCCATTACAATATTGTAGCTGCTTCTTAATTTTATTCTAATGTCAAAATTTTCAATAACCCTTTTGTAATTTTGATAAGTTTTAGTAATTTAATTGTATTTAGTAATTTTAGTAAAATGACGAAATCCTGAACAGATCATTAGATTTTAATTCGAAATCTCTCATAAAATCTCTCATAGATTATTAATAATTTGTGTTATAAGTTGAAAAGAATAAAAAAGATAATGAACAAAGATTATAGAATGCTTTTAACTAAAAGAAAAGCTAGATAAGGAATCTATGATGGTTAATGGCTTTCACAACCTCCACACTGAAGTTGTCAGAGGTAAAGAATTTCTAACACTGCGCATTAAAAATACAGTATTTTAATACTAATCAACACAGTAAGTTGTTGCTGTTTAATACGTTTTTTAGTTGTTTAATACTAACAACTAAAAAATGATAATATCGATAAACTCAATATGTAGGCTATTAGTTATTACTTCATTTATTCATAGTTTTACTTTATGAAATTCTGAGGATTAATTTTATTATTTATATATTCTCATTTTCAGATAAATAATTTTTTATAAATATTTTAATTTAAATATCTGGATAAAGAATTTTTTCTCAAAGATATAGGTTCTGGAAATTATTTACAAAAACTTCTTTTAAAAACTAGAAATATTATAATCAAGAATATTTAATGACTGAAAATATCCGTTCACGAGAAAAGCATTTCTATTCATAGTAATTGGATAATCCCCTTTTCTTTCTCGTACACAAAACATGTCAAATTGAAACTAAGAAGTTAGAAAATGGCAAAATTCTGAATTGATTTTAATTTGCCAATAAAAGTTATATTATTTTCCCTGTTTTAAATATTTTTTCTACAAATTTTCATGAACTGTTTTAAGAAAAACATATTTACTTAATACAGTTTAGCTCTTTGTTTAAGACTGTAAGTTAATACAATAATTTTCTTCGTTACTTTAAGTTCGTTTATGATTGATTATCTTTTTGTTTCATTTAAAAAATAACTATGAATGTATGAAACTGAAAATACCTTGTACATGTTGATATTTGTTGTTTCAATTTGTACCTTATGTTCTATTGTACTGTTGGCAGAAAGGTTTTGACAGATCTCCTCAGCATAAGAAAGAGTAGCCAGACAACTTTTCTTCATTAAGAAACTCGGAAAGATTGTCGTGGGCATTAAAAATGTGATTCCTATTATAAAGGACAGCGGTTCCACTGTAATTTTCCGAATTAGTTGAATTATTTTTATGAATATTCCTTCATCTTTTTGGTTAATGTTCGTTTCGTTATTTAATGCTCCAGAATCTTGGGAATGAACTTCTGAAATTTTTTCTTCTTTCATTTTTAAGCCTAAAATGAACCAATAAAAACATAAAGTATACTTTCAAATAATTTCACAATTTTTCCTTGAATTCTTCTTATGTTGTACTTCGCAGTTCGTTTATTTTATTTTAATATTTCAATAATCATTAGAATATAATTTTTAAAATTTTATTTTTTATCACTTTAGCTTCATTAGCTTAGAGATTATTGTAGAATGGCTAATGGTGTTCCTTTACTTCTAAAGTAGTATTAAAATGGATTAGTATGAAGACATATTATTGTGGTGGCAGTTTATTCCTGATATGTTATGAATTAACAATGAATGTTGATGATAATACTATGGTTTGAAGAATTTTCTCACTAATAAAATCGCCGAATATTAAAGCACACATACAATTAAACAAGCACACAATAAAACACTATGTACGTTTCGAATCCCATCCTGTCAGGATTCTTTTTCAAGTGGTTATAAAATTAATCCCCCCCCCCTTTCCTAAAATTAATCCTCTATTGGATTCGTTAGTGCGTCTAAAAAATAATGGTCAATCTAAAAAGGAAATGGACCTCCATCTAGCGTTAATTATCATAACTACTAGACCGGAATTTTCTCATTCTCAAGAATAATACACAACTAAAAGTACATATTTAAGAATTTACTCCATAATATGTCTAAGGTGAATAGATTTCCGTTCTTCTAAACGTCTTTTTAACAGACTTAAGGACCAAACTTCAACCTTTTATAACCTTGCATTACATTTAAGGTTTATGATTGTAAGATTAGAATCTTGTTAAAAGCGTAATACAATTGTGAACATGTCGTTAGATTTTGGTATCTGAATCTTACAGTGAAAAACCTTTCTGATTTCGTTATTATAAGATAATTTATTCCAAATTGTTTAGAATTATTAAAATAAACAGAAATTATCTTCTTTTTTTCTTTTTGTCTGCTTGTCTAGTCGATCACTCTAATTACGTTTAAGTCTAATTTTCCATCTAAGTTGTTATTTATTTACTTCAAAATTAAATCATAGGAGCATTTTTAAATTTGATCTCCATTCATCCTATTCCTGATAAAAAAGACGAAATCGCTTTTTGGAATTGTTTTTGTTTCTTTTTCATTTGGTTGGTTGCTTATTTACCTTAATTGATTCTCTCTCTCCAAAGCAATATATGCTCTATCCCACTATGTGACAGGTAGCTGATCGTCTGTCTAACAATTCGATGGTTCTTTCAGAAGAAATATACTGTATATCTCTCTTTACATAAGATTTTGGCAGAACCTGTAAATTTTTGTCATTATGAGAGTTATTATTACAAAAAAGTTTATGAACTTGAAATTAATGAAAAATTGAAATCAACTGAAAACAACGGATTCAATTGTAATTTAACAAAAATAACACTTCAGGCTTTTCAAACGACCTCCTATCACAATAAGAAAAGTATTAATATTAAGGTCAAATATTGTTTTGGACGGGTTACTCTTTCTGTTATGAATCTATTGTCAATTAAATAAAATAATCTTAATGAATCACTAACCTTAACTCTAACAAATAAATGAGGACAGATTCTTTAGTCTTCCCAAAGAAAGATTTTGTTATCATATGTATCGCAACATAGTCTGATACACCAATTAAGACGAATTGCAACATTAGATTCATGTATTTTTCGATTCACAAAGAACAGATTATTATTTGATTTCCCACAGTTTCTCTCATGAAATGTACAATTGAAACTTTAGCGTAACATAAAAACGTCAGTATAAAACTTAAGTGTTTTACGCTAACGTCATCAAGCAATGATACAATGCATAAGGTTTATCATATAACTTTTTGTTACTGATTGAAAGCAAACCAAGTGTTAAATTTCACACCATTGACCAGACCTCCAAGTTACCATTTAAGGGCTAAACGCACTTCTCCGTCCTCCGTTATGTTTCCGTAACATAATTGCATTAGTGACGTAGTTACGCATTCAGGGTCACCAGAATTGAGCCTCGTAAGACGTAACGGAGATCTTCAAATCGACGAATATATATTATATAAATATGACGGCTATGTTCGTCGATTTAAAGATCTCCGTTCCGTCTTACGAGACTCAATTCAGGTGACCCTAAATACGTAACTACGTCCCTAAAGTAATTACGTTACGGAAACATAACGAAAGAGGGAGAAGTGCGTTTACCCCTTTATTCTAATTTCTTTTTAATCTCATGTCTTTTTTTCCATATAAGATTTAAAGTGAATTTGAAGAAAACTTTAACTGTTATTTCAGAACAAGTAGAGAAGGGAACAAAAAAGAAATTCATAATATATTCAACCTGTTAATCTGACTTGGAATACACTCAGGTATCCATTGCAGGACTGAGTAGGCAGCGATGGCGTGGGGGAGTGAAGATTCAAATAAAAACCTATAGTTACTTACTGACTTTGTATGAATTCAATTAATTTTCATCATATGAAAGCACTTCAAATTTATGATTACTAAAGGAATTTATAGGCATTTTTAGACATCGCTAAATATCGACCGTTTCGGTTCTGATTTTCTCAATTTCAAGGACATTTTTGTCAGCTTCACACTCTCATTTCTAGATAAGAACGTGAACGGAAACTTTCTCAAATGTGACCATTAGATCATCTTATCTCCGTAAATATGCATTTCAAGTTTCTAGAAGATCCATCTAGCCGTTCAAAAGCTATCAGCGAACACACACTTAGAGATTTAATAATATCTTGAATAACGCTATTTAAGCTGAACTTTCGCTAGAAAAGGTAGGTAAAGACCAAATTGTAATGAATTTTGTAGATAACATAGACTTAAAAATTTTAATCAATTTTAGTATTGATAGATAGGTTTCGGGCTGAAGAAGCCGGATTCAATTCCCAGCGGAGGAAGTGGATTTTCCCAACAGTATTTCTTCTCCAGAAAGGCCGTAGGGTTCACCCAGCCCTACGTAAAATGGCCGCCGGGTTTCTTTTCAAGGATTAAAGGCGGGAGGCCGTTGGACTGACCACCCGAAACGATCTTCATTTATTTATTGTCATTTTTATTTATTTGTTCATTTATATTTTATGTTTTTAATTTTTTTATTTATATTTTTTATTTTTAATTTTATATATTTTATTTTTTATTATATTTTTTAATTTTTATTACATTTATTTTTATTTTTTCTATTTTTATTTTAATTTTATTTTATTTTTTCTTGTGTCTCTTTTGCTTTGTTTACAAACTTTCACCATGTGCTTCAGCCTTCATGAGAACTCCAGCTCCGGTGATCACCGCTTACGGGCGCTCCACCAATCTACGACGTCCAACTACTACGATTGGCTCGCCAGACCGCCACTAGAAATCCGTAACGCTCAACGATTTCTAAGCATACCATTGGTTTTTTCCCTCTTAAATAAAGGAGTTGATGGCGACTTGGATCATATCCACCGAGGAAGTCTCATCTAAATTAGATGAAAGCTTTGAACCTTTTTAGTGTTTTTAAATATATTTTTATGCTTGTGTGTAGGCTGAACTTTACACTATTAAATAAGCTACGTATCAAATTTGTATTAAATAAGCTATGTATCAAATACATATTAAATAAGCTACGAATCAAATTTGTATTAATAAGCAACCTTTCAAATGCATATTAAGTAAGCTACGTATTAAAATTTGTATTAAATAAGCTATGTAATAAATTTGTGATAAATAAACTCCAAATCAAATTTATATTAAATAAGTTACGAATCAAATTTCTATTAAATAAGCTAAACTAAACATAATAAATAAGCTATGTATCAAATTTGTATTAAATAAGCTACGTAATAAATTTCTATTAAATAAGCTCCAAATCAAATTTGTATTAAATAAGCTACGAATCAAATTGGTAGGTATTAAATAATGTCCGTATCAAATTAGCATTAAAAAAGCTACGAATCAAATTAGCATTAAACAAGCTACGAATCAAATTAGTATTAAATAAGCTACGAATCAAATTAGTATTAAATAATGTCCGTATCAAATT
>JAFIDM010029384.1:0-14310 GCA_023159025.1 Thereuonema tuberculata | reverse complement strand
TTTCTGTTCCGAAGTCAGACGTCTTATCTAATAGGCCAAGGTGACTATTACTCACTTTGTATTGTTTTTTAACTTATGTTTCCTTTCCCTTTAGGAAAAGGTTTTTGGTTGTGCCAAATAGCACAATATTTATCATTGTTGTTTGTTTTTTTTTGGTTTCGGGGGTCACTTACAGGTGTGACGGTAGCCTTCACTTGAGCATCCACATCTTCTGAGTTTCGTGGCGAACTACCTTTTGGCACTTTGCTTTTCCCATTTGTCGTGTGTCCTTCCGTTGTTTCTTTAATTACAATAGTTTACGGCATTGTGGTGGGATAGTCACGTCTTCATGTCCAACAGTTTTGGAGATCTCACAGAAAACGAATCCATTGTTGTAAACTAATTAAACAACAATGGAGGGACAGTGAGGATCGTGGTTGAAGGGGAAAAAGGATAATATCACGACACTCCGATGATGTCTATACTATTTAAGTGGAGGTCGGGTGATCATCCCGATGCCCGCTTTGCCATTAACCCTTGGCAAAGAAACCTTGTACTCATTCCACCTAGTGCTGGTGGAGCCTTGACCCCGTCTGTAGGAGAATTCAATGTGAAAAAAAAAAACACCGACTTCCGCCAGTGACTGAACCCATCTCTTCCAGGCCGCAGTCAAGCACCTTAACACTTGTCTAATACCGGACTGACGAGTTTTATTTATATATTACCATATATATCCCGTCAACAATGAATGGATAAAAATGTGACAGCTTTAAGTCTACATAGAGGATTTGCTCGTCATACGTATATGACTGATAGCAAATTAAAATGAATCCAACGCGAGGAACATAAATGAATTTGTTTATTAGAAGGGTTTATTAAAAGTCAAATTGCGATTGAAATTTCTAACATCATTTCGCAATGATCTTGACCATCGGTGTTTTTTTTTTTCTTTTTTTAACGAGTACTTTGATGTCTGTTTTGACAATGCAACAATGTGACAAAAACCGGCCATGACAAAAAAAAAACCCCGATGATTGCGAATGCGGGCATACACAAATAGATCTGCTTTGTCGTACATGTGAGATTTACAGAGCACCTCTCCTCCGTTGAACACGGTGGGGAATGCGTCATGTTGAACACAGACAGACAGATATGGAAAACTATATAACAATAATTTCTATTTATTAAAATGGTTTGGATGGACGATGAATAAATGAAGAATATTTAACAGATAATTTAAATGTAGTTCACATGGCGTACTGGCTAAGGCGTCTGACTTCGGATCACCATTGCAGGTTCGATTCCTGTTGCGGACGTTTCATTTAAGAAATTATTTCTATTTTTAACAGGAAATTAAAATTATTTTCTAAACACAGGGGGAAAGCGTTAAATACACATTGCGATTGAAATTTCTAACAGTGCCATTGCCATATTCTGTTTAGAAACTGGGTTTTTTAAAAGCCTCAAGTTTCATTATTACAACCTAAACAAAAAAAAACCGTGTATTACCTGGTCTTAACTATAAAACTAGCAAAAAGTGATTAATTTTGACAGCCACAATGTTAACTGAGCAAACAACGCTGTCATTGAATTAGTATAGCTCCACTTCTAATAGTGCTTTTGATACGGAATAAATTGTGAAATCAAGTTTGAAGTTAGTTCCAACAATTCCCATCAAAGGGAGATATCTGACCGACTGCAAAAACGCACATCTTCCTTTCAAAAATCCGACTTGAATTGAGTTTTCTGTATGTCAAAATGTAACGTCCGAAACAATCAATCTTATACTATACTTTTTGCATTGTTTAATGATCAAAATTAGGCTTATTGGGCTGTCTGTTGTTTTATTTAGTTGTGCAAATTTCGTAGCTTCAGAGGGTGCTACAATTCTTAATTTAAGCCTATGTTGAAACGGAAAATTTCTTTTTTGTCAAAATCCGTAACGTCCGACATTCAGAGATTGGCTTCTGTAAAACAATTACTAATCCAAATTTAAATTCGTTTTTAGTATTTATTAAGATGTTTAAGCTCTAAAGAAGGTTTTGCTGTAGAAAGCACCTTTTTAACTATATTTGTGCAACCTGTTTTTTGATGAAAACCATGTGCCAAATGCCTGTAACGTCGGAACCAAGATGGCCGCTTGACTTGAATTGCCGGTTGTTTTCAAAATTTTGACATGAAAATTTTGCTCATTGTAATAGAATCTGATCAATGCCATACAACTAATTACAATTATTAGATATTTGTTCATTTTTTATTTATTCACCTATTGCTTAAAGTTTGTGTGTATGTCAAATACTGGTAACATCCGCAATGTGCATGTCAAATGTCTAACACCCGACCAAATTTCAAATAATTAACTTAGTATTTTCTGAGCCATTTCCTGTCTTGGCAGCACTATTTATGACATCTAGATACCAAGCTGGAACAACAAGGAAAAAATTATGGTGATACAAAACATTTTATTTTGTGACCTCAAATTAACATTTTGGTAACTCAAAATATGGCAATGGCACAACATCATTTCGCAATGACCTTGACCAACGGTGTTTTTTTTTTTTTGTTTTTTTATTTTTAACGAGTACTTTGATGTCTGTTTTGACAATGCAACAATGTGACAAAAACCGGCCATGACAAAAAAAAAACCCCGATGATTGCGAATGCGGTGATACACAAATAGATCTGCTCTGTCGTACATGTGAGATTTACAAGGCAGCTCTCCTCCGTTAAACACTGAGGGAATGCGTTATGTTGCACACAGACAGACAGATATGGAAAACTATATAATAATAATTTCTATTTATTAAAATGGTTTGGATGGACGATGAATAAATGAAGAATATTTAACAGATAATTTAAATGTAGTCCGCATACTGGATAAGGCGTCTGATTTCGGATCACCATTGCAGGTTCGATTCCTGTCGCGGATGTTTCATTGAAGAAATTATTTCTATTTTTCACAGGAAATTAAAATTATTTTAAGACTGTCTTTTCTTTTTTTTTTCCCAACTAACTATTGCCCGACAATCATGTACCCGACAAATCATTTTCTGATAGATAAATTTCCCGACTTATCAATTTCCCAATAATCGACTACCCGACAAATTACAGAAGATTGATCTAGAAAAAGCGTCAAACAGTGGAAAAAAACATATATATATATATATATATATATATATATTTCCACTGTTTGACGAATAGGTAGAACGAAAGCCTCAACAAATTATTTGAATTTATTATGTTAATTACAAATTAAGGTCACTGAGGCAAAATCGAATTTCCATCAATCATAATTAGAGACTGAATTATTCATTGAGATTAAAAAAGATTCGGAATTTTATTTCCTATATTTTATTTAATTAGTTATTATAAGTTAAAAAGGAGATATCGATTTTTTGGTTTTTTGGATGGGTTTCAGGAACCAAAAGCAACTACGGCTACGCTACGCCAGGAAAAAGATAAAATTCAGAAACATACTGTAGCTGTAAATTCTAAAACTATTACGGAAGAATAAACACAAGAGAGAAAAGGGTCAAAATATATAAAGATAATAAATAAATGTAAGATATTAAGTGTATTAAATACTATTCCCTTACGAAGAGCAATTAAAAGTTTAATATAATGAAAATTATAAAAGAAAATAGAAGATATAAAAATTTAAGGAAAAGAATTATGGAGCAAAATACATCAAAATACAATAGAGTAAGATTTCTATAAAACAAAAAATTAGGGTTGTAAAAAACAGAGGATAAAAGATGCGGAATAAAAGAAGTGTATTTGGGTCTGGTCCAATTGCCCGACAATCGATTGCTCTACGATCATGTGCCCGACAAATCATTTTCTTGACAGATAAATTTTCCGACATTTCAGTTACCCTAC
The DNA here is from genome assembly GCA_023159025.1 of Thereuonema tuberculata. Taxonomy (NCBI): domain Eukaryota; kingdom Metazoa; phylum Arthropoda; class Chilopoda; order Scutigeromorpha; family Scutigeridae; genus Thereuonema; species Thereuonema tuberculata. The sequence goes on along the minus strand of JAFIDM010029384.1, from coordinate 10,452 downwards.
AAAATCACATGCGAGTAAGATTTTATATGCCTAAACAGCTCGGACCTGCTTATATAGTACATACGTACATATATTCACATACATACAAACTTGTTTTTAAATTAATAATATTACAATTGCAGTACAACATGAGCAAGTGCATAGAAAATATGATTATTAAAGTAAATTATTTAAAATATCGCCTCTTTTTTTCTCATGATATTTCAATTAATCATATTAATCGTTGTATTATAACTGTTCTTATATTATATATTTTCTCGCAACACCAGCAATATAGAAAATCAAGATTCCTTTCTTTGATTATCAGATATGCACAGGCACTAACTTTGTTGTGGCGTCTTTCCGAAGAAACGGTTTTACAAACTGCAATCACAGCTAATATCTCAAAAAGTCGCTATAGCCACATATTCTAATGATTTTAATCAATCCTAATCCTAAAATCCTAATGATGTAATAAAGAAAATTAATTTTAATTAAAAATTGGGTACATGATTGGCAGGCAATAGATAGTTGAGAAATCTATTGTCGGACGAATGGACGGTACCGGATATATTCAACTTAAGTAAATATTTGCATTACAAATAAAATTTGTCAGTGTTAACTATGTTAAATTAGCTATATTTAATTTTGTAGTATGTGAATATCGTTTTCACAATGTTTAGTGCTTTGCAAACTTTCTTATCTTTCATCTGTTTAGTCTTGCATTTGTTGTTGAAGACAAGACATTGGAAGGAATTTCTTGAAACCAGAATCTCCACTCCTTCTGTCCATTCGAAGAATAAGCGAATGTTGTCAGAGGTTATGTCAAAGTAATGTTTTTCGTAATTCCAAGACTGGAATGACGGCCAGTGAAATACTTTCTTGAATGCAGGAATCGAGTCGAATTAACTCATCCTCTTGAAAAACTTTTTCTGACTTCAGTAACAATAGTAGACGTATCAGCCCAGACCACTTTTCTCACTGTCGTTCATGATTTTCCAAAACCTTGGCATTTACTCTATGTACGTTTGAATTGAGATTCAAAATGTTGTTATAGGACCTTTTTTCAAAAGCACTATTCATATAAAAGATGTACTTTTTTCATTTTATTTTAGTATTTTATGATACCCCATACATGTTATTATAATCCTGCCATTTTCTGAACAGAAGCCATCAAGAGGTGACCTTCTAATTGAATTGACTAATGCCGCTGAACGCCCCTCGCGTCATTTCAGTGTATTTATAAATACAGTAGAGTCGCGATAATCCGAGGTAATTGGGCTGATGGTACCTCGGATTACAAAAAACTCGGATTAGATGGAAAAAAAAACAAAAAAAAACTGGAATTTTCAACTGAAACGAGTCAAATTTAATTTATAATAGATATTAAAGTTACAGATACATTAACAATGTTATCTGGTTACATGAAAAGACTCTTTATAAGTATATACAACTTTATAAAAACTGTCCAAGGTCCTCTGCTTCACAGTAGAGCAACGCAGCGATGTCACGCCATCGTCTAAGTAGTAAAATGGAAAACTATCACACTGACCCCTCAAATGACTACTTGGAATCGTCGCCCTGTGTGACCTTGGACTAGCCTCACCTCGGATTACACGGAAGCTTGGATTACCGGGACTCGGATTACCGCGACTCTACTGTATAAAAATGAATGTTTCTTTCTTTCATTCTTTGTCCGTTATATACATCTAGGTCCTTTGAACTATCTGGACCAAACTTGGCAAAATTACTCTTTACGACTCTGCGAAAAATATAAGCTATCTTAGAACCAGCCCCCCCCCTCCAAGGGGTTGAAAAGGGTAAAATCCCTGAAATAGCCAAGTATCCACCTGGTGGTGACAATGAGAACTACATAACGGCCTAAATCTCCCACCATCGACCGACACGGAGCCCTTATATTGTCAATTGCAAAAAGGGAAAAATTCTCTCTCCTACAAGGGCAGGGACACCACACTTGGGTGGGGGAAAGGCGACACGACTATCTAAACGTCCCACCACCGACCAACACACAGGCCCTTTCTTTCTTTAAGTGGCATTGAAACGCATACAGGCTACAGGTAGTTACAAATAAAAAGATCTAATTTTATATTTTTAACAATGCCCAATGAAGGGCATTCCCAAACATTATCACACAAGGTGAAAAGCCATTATCGACGTAGATCGTAGAATAGTACAATCACTCGAAGTTCGAGGAAGTCTGTGTGGAGATCCTTGCTGCTTCTCTGGACCTGTCAATCTAGCAATGGGAGGTTTTATTATTTTTATTAAATTATAAAATTAACAAGTAGTTAAAGTTCAAGCTAAACTTTTAACAAAACATTAAATTTCAATTAATATGCTATTTATTTACTGTCAATAATATCTGTACAAAGAAAACTTCAATTAATTATTTATTTATTACTTATATATATTTATATAATATAACCAGATATGTCGGAATGTCTTCATGAGTGGGGGGGGGCGTAAGATATTTGTAATAATAAATTAATAATCAATTAATTAATAACTATAAAGAAGAGTCTATTTTACGTGCTCAAAGAAATAATTGAGTATTTAATTTTTTGCTGTTGGAATAAGCGGAAATATAATTAATAATAGATCCCCTATTTCCAACAAAAAAAAATTCAAAAAGAAATCGAAAGGAAGTAGGTTATTCTATACATTTTGAGATTTTAGGAAGGCGGGATGGCCCAATACCCTCGGCCCTTTCCGTCTAGAAGTAAACTTTTTTTCTTTTTGCAAATATTCCTATAGAAAGCATAATGATCGAATTAACGAATTATTATCAGTAATTAGCAACCCATCATTTAAAAATTAACCATCATTTGCACGCGCTGTGATACGATTAAAATTAATCAATTTAAATTAGGATTTGATTACTTTTGCTAAATCGTAAATATAAGGATATTGTTTATGTCTGCAAGTAATGTGATTTACAAATGTAAGATCGTTTATATTTGCATTCTTTTTTTCACGATTTCAAAAAAAAAAAAAAAAGACAGGTTTTTTTTTTTTAGAATTTATATTTTCATATTTAAATAAAATAAAATATATTGATTAATATTTCTTAATAATAGATTATATAATCTATATTAATAAAATCTTTTATTTCTCTGTCTGTCTGTCCGGCGCAATTTCCTGACCGAATGGAAAATGAAATAATTTTGACAATGATACGTCCGAATTATTACAATGTTATTATCAAATATAAGCTTTTTATACAACTTAAATGGGATAACTTTAACTATGAAAAGATAAACCAAATTTATACAATTTTAAAACAAAGGCTAAAAATTTTCTCGTGCAGCAATCTCACTAATTTTAGCTACGTGCCGCCACATTGTAATAAGCATGTTTTCTACCTTATTTGTTGTCTTTTATTTCTGAATCTTACTGTATTTTCTTTGTATAGTATTGATAGTTCAAAGCGTCGCGACAGAGAAGAGCAGAAAGTGTTTACAAAACTTTACCAAAGAATTATTTAAAATATCAAAGTTTTCTTTGTACAGATATTATAGACAGTAAATAAATAACATATTAATTGAAGTTTAATGTTTTGTTAAAAGTTTAGCTTGAACTTAAGTAGTTGATTTAGTAATTTAACAACAATAATAAAACCTTCCACTGTTGGTTTGACGTGACCAGAGAAGCAATAAGCATCTCCACACAGACTTCCTCGAACTTCCAGTGAACATCGATAACATCGAGGGATTCTACTACCGAATTCTACGATCTACGTCGATAATGTCTTTTTCACTTGTATGATAATTTTTGGGAATGCCCTTCATTGGGCATCATTAAAAATACAAAATTAGATCATTTTATTTGTAACTAGCTGTACCCGGCATGTGTTGCAATGCCACTTAAAGAAAGAAAGGGCCCGGTGTCGATCGATTGTAGGACACTTAGGTAGTCTTCCCACCACCGAAATATGGTGTACGTGTCCCTAATAGGAGAACGAATTTTTCACTTTACACAATATTTGTGTAGTTCTCATTGTCACCACCATGTGGATATTTGGCTATTCAGGGATTTTACCCATTTTCAACCCCTTGGGGGGGGGGGGGGGGTTCTAAGATAGCCTATCTTTACCGCAGGATCCTAAACAGTAATTCTGCAAAGTCCAGATAGGTCAAAGGACCTAAAAGTATTAAAGGACAAAGAAAGAAACATTCATTTTTATGTATATATAGATATATTGAAAAGACGCGAGGGAATTTTCAGCGGCATTAGTCAATTCAATTCGAGGTTCACCTCTTGATGGCTTCTGTGCAGAAAATGGCAGGATTATGATAACATGTATGGGGTATCATAAAATACTAAAATAAAATGAGAAGTCGCTCGTCAACTAAACTTGAGCCTTAAACTCGATCGCTTTATCATTTCAACTTCACTGCGAAATCGCCATCTCACGGGCGTCGATCTGTAACAGGAGCTCAGAGAAGTTCGTGGAGTAGCTGTTAGTCAGTGGACAGTCAGAAGACGCTTGAAGGAAGCCAACCTCACTCGAAGACGGCCCGCTAGAGGCCATAAATTGACCGTAAGTCACCGCACAGCACGACTCGAATTTGCTCGGGAACACGTCAATTGTAGCATCGAGCAATGGCGGTCCGTCCTATTCACTGATGAGAGCAGAATGTGTCTCCATGGTAATGATAGGAGAGGTCGAGTCTACCGGCGTCCAGGAGAGCGATTTTTACAGTGCTGTTTTGCGGAAACAGTCTCGTGCGGCGGCGGTTCCTGCATGATATGGGCTGGCATATTTCTTGAGGGAAAAACAGATGTTGTTTTCATACCTGGTGGAGGCCTGAGGGGGGGGGGGGTCTGACTGCTCGACGATACATTGAGGACATTCTCCTGGATCATGTTGTGCCCTACTCAGGATATATCGGGGAAGACTTATATCATGTTGGTGCATGACAATGCCCGGTGTCATTCAGCACGAACCACTCGGCAATTCATGGAGGAGGTTGGTCTCGAGACAATGGAGTGCCAGCCCTCAGTCCCGACATTAATCCGATTGAGCATTTATGGGACGAGCTCAAACGGAGGGTCCGAGCCAGAAATCCGGCATTGTCTAATAAAAACGAGCTCAAGATTGCGCTGGAGGAGGAGTGGAATGGGATCCCCCAAGACTTTGTCAAAATCTTAATAGGGTCTATGAGGAACCGCATGCAAGCCATCGTACAGGCAAGGGTAGGCAATACAAATATCGATCAATAAAAGTTTCCTTGTTTTGCTGCAATTTTTTGTTGTAATTTAATTTTAAGTATCCCCAATTATTTTTCCTAAGCATGCATTTTGCTTGCGTTTTCATTCAAAATGCATTATAAAACACAATATTGTACAGATTTTAATGATAATGGTGTCATGTAAAGTAACAACATTAGGCTTTCAAAAAAAAAAGTTTTTTGAAAATCGGTTAAGCCATTTAAAAAATATACACGCCTTTTTGTGCGCTCTGAAGGTGTGAGTCGATTTAGCTGCACGGAAGTGTAGTTATGTTTAAGAAAAAGAAAAGATATTGTCGTTTTTATTTCCAAAATACATGTAAGATATTAAATATATTAAATACTATTCCCTTACGAAGAGCACTGTAAAGGTTTAATATAATGAAAATAATAAAAGAAAATATAAGACATGAAAATCAAAAGAAAAAGAATTATGGAGAAAAATACTTCATAATACAATAGAGTAAGATTGTATAAAAAAAAACACTAAAAAAAACAAGGTTGTAAAAAACGGAGGATAAAAGATGCTGTATAAAAGTAGTGTATTTGGTCTGTTCCAATTGCTCGACAATCGATTGCACGACGATTATGTCCCCGACAAATCATTTTCTTGACAGATAAATTATCCGACATTTCAGTTACCCGACAAATCACATGCGAATAATATTTTATATGCCTAAACAGCTCGGTCCTCCTTACATAGTACATACGTACGTATATTCACATACATCCAGTGGCGTAGCAAGGGACGGGGGGCCAAGGTTTCTTTTTGTTTGTTAAAAAAGAAATTCCCTTTTTTTTTTTGGTTGTTGAATTGGAGATTCCCTTTTTTTTTTGATAGTGGAAGAATGGAACTCACGCCCTGGGCCCCCAAAGGCGTTGCTACGCCACTGCATACATACACACTTGTTTTTAAACTAATAATATTACAATTGCAGTACAACATGAGCAAGTGCATTGATTATTAATGTAAATTACTTAAAATATAGCCTCTTTTTTTATCACGATATTTCAGATAATCATATTAATCGTTGTATTATAATTGTTCTTATACATTTTATATTTTCGTCTCAACACCAGTAATATAGAACATCACGATTCATTTCTTTGATTATCAGATATCAACAGGCACTAATTTTGTTGTGGCGTCTTCCCGTAGAAACGGTTTTACAAACTGCCATCATTTTCTGCACAGGAACCATCAAGAGGTGACCTTTGAATTGAATTGACTAATGCCGCAGAACTCCCCTCGCGTCATTTCAGTATATCTCTATATATAAAAATAAAAGTTTCTTTCTTTCATTCTTTGTCCTTTATACATTTTAAGTTCCTTCGACCTATCTGGACCAAAATTTGCAGAATTACTCTTGAGGACCCTGCGGAAAAGATAGGCTATCTTAGAACCTGGACCTCCCCATCCGCAGAGATATAAAAGGCGTAAAATCCCTGAAATAGCCAAATATCGACCTGGTGATGACAATGAGAACTACACAGATATTGTGTAAAGTGAAAAATTCGCTCTCCTATAAGGGGCAGGTACACCATATTTCGATGGGGGGAAGGCGACACAACGGCCTAAGTGTCCCACCATCGACCGACACGGGGCCCTTATATTTAGGGCATCTTCTCTGACCCTCCAATTCAATTGCAAAAAGGGAAAATTTTCGCTCTCCTATAAGGGAGATGGACACCACACTTGGGTGGGAGGAAGGCGATACGGATACCTAAGTATTCCAGCACCGACCGACACCGGGCCCTTTCTTTCTTTAAGTGGCATTGCAACGCATGCCGGGTACAGCTAGTTACAAATAAAAAGAACTAATTTTGTATTTTTAATAATGCCCAATGAAGGGCATTCCCAAACATTATCATACAAGGTGAAAAGCCATTATCAACGTAAATCGTAGTAGTCGATAACAATCTTTCGAAGTTCGAGGATGTCTGTGTGGAGATGCTTACTGCTTCTCTGGTCACGTCAACCCAACAGTGGGAGGTTTTATTATTGTTGTTAAATTACTAAATTAACTACTTAAGTTCAAGCTAAACTTTTCACAAAACATTAAACTTCAATTAATAACTTATTTATTTACTGTCAATAATATCTATACAAAGAAAATTTCGATATTTTAAATAATTCTTTGGTAAAGTTTTGTAAACACTTTCTGCTCTTCTTTGACGCGACGAAAATGTTGGTCGCTTTGAACTAAAGCCAAATAAAAACACGCATTTTCTACAAAATTTGTTAATATATTAATTAATTAAATTTCATTATTTATTTATTTATTTACTTTCAATACTATCTGTACAAAGAAAATACAGTAAGATTCAGAAATAAAAGACAACAAATAAGGTAGACAACATGCTTATTAGCCCCATGTTTACAATGCGGCAGCTCGTAGCTAAAATTAGTGAGTGTGCTGCTCCAGAAAATTTTCAGCCTTTGTTTTAAAATTGTGTAAATTTGGTTTATTTTTTCTTAGTTATTGTTATCCCATTTAAGTTGTATAAAAAGCTTATATTTGATAATAATAATATAATAATAATAACGGTATTTATTTTTATTCCAAAATAGCATTGTCAAATTACTGCATTATTTGTATAGAGACATAAGAATTGAATATATCTTTATGTATACACATTATGTGTAGACGAAGCCAAAACCATACATATTTAAACTATATATTTCCTTTTTTTGATGGGGGGAGGGCGAAATATAATCTCTGCCCTCCCATTCAGAGTAGTAGGCATGGGGGGGGGGGGCAACTTCAATTATCAATTGGTCTAATGGCATGAATAGAGATAAATATTTAAAAATGAATAAAATCTATTTTGAATTTTTTGAAAAAGTGATGGAGGGAAACAAAATTGTAAAGGCTAAATTAAGATTTAATAATTAGCTAAAGAGTTAATACTATATTGCTTGTTATTTAACAATTTATTCTCAGTGATGTTTGGAAATAATGGAAATTAACATTTGATTCTGAATGAGGATTGTCAAATAATGTAAGTTTACGATTATATTATCATTATAAGCTAATTTATTAAAATTTCATGATTGTTATTCAAATTTCTGTTTGTAATAAGAAGGAAGACATATCCGTTCTTCCTCTTATTTAATGTATTTTTGTGCATTATTCCTGAAGAAAACTTTCGTTGAGAAAGCTGAAATATTGAAGAAGTTATTAGAAGAAGTATGTGTATTGCGTTCTTTTTTAATTATTTATGCATTTATAATGAAACTTAATAGAATTAATCATTAACTTTCTTCTCATTAGTAGCCCAAAAAGTCGCAGGTAGCGAAATTCAAAGTTTAGTAGCGCTGAGCTTTCAAAAGTAGCCCAATCTGGCAACCCTGCCTTCGATCAGCATGCCAGGTGACAGTACATCAGCGACAGTGCAGCCTCTCCCTTGCATCTCGCGTTCAGCTTCCTATTTACGCATGCGCACAACAGTCAAAGCCCACGAATTAATAATCGCGAAATTAAAGAAACCAATGAATATCAATACCTAGGAATATTAATAACAAATGAGGGACAAATCTTCAAAAAGCATATAAACAACACAATAGATAAAGCAATTAAACTAAGTGGATGGATAAAGAGCATATATAATAAAAGCTACAATAAAGTAGAACTAGGTAGAATATTATGGAAATCATTGGCTGTGCCTGTTCTAATATATTATAATGAAACTATAATTAATACAGAAACCGAACTTCAAAAATTGACAAATGTCCAAAACACATTTGGAAGAAAACTTATAGGAGGAAACAATTTGACACCTACTGCAGCAGTCCAAAGTGAAATGGGGTGGTCATCGTTCTTTAGCAGAGAAGCTTCAAGCAAATTAAAATATCTGGGGAGGTTGACTTTCATGAATAAAAATAGATGGTCTAGAAAGGTGTTTGAAAATACAACAGAAAAAAGCAATTGGGTAGATAAATTAGAATATTTACCAGAATATTACGAAACAGAAGAAATTAAAATAAACATTGAATCGTAAAAAAAATGGCACCATCTTATTAATAAATGTGTAAAAAGTACAGAATTAGAACTATTCGTTGATTCTATTAATAAATACAAAACTTTACCGTTAGGGTTTCAAAATAAAAGGGCTCCCCTATATCAGGATATTTATGATAATTCCTATGGAAGTTCTTTACTTTTTCAGTGCAGAACGGGATCATTGGCGCTTAATAAAAGAACACGAAAATGGTCTGAAAAGGGGCCTATATGTTGAAATTGCGATAAAAATGAAGAGGAATCTCTAAAACATTTCATCTTAAGATGTCCATGCTTCGGAAAAGAGAGAACCGAACTCTTAAAAAATATGAACATAAACCCAAATAACTGGGAAGAAGATGAATTACTGGACCACATATTAGGATTCAAGGGAGAATTGGACCTGAATAAAATTAAAAACTTCTTAAAACTTGTTTGGATTAAGAGAGAAACTCTAATAAATCCTTAGGGAATCCTGTCTGAACAGGAAGTGCATTTTAAAGCATATCCCTATAAACATGCATACATACATACGCTGTAACTGTGAAGCTTCACAGTTCCATACAAAGATCTCTGTATCTTTTTTTATAAACTGGGGGATGGCTATTGACATTAAGCTTAAGGATTATTTGTACAAGTATTTAAAGAAAGAAATAAAGAAAAAAGGACTCATTATATTAAATGTTATCGATAATATCAAGTGGAAATAGGCCGAGGGGGTGCTGAAGTACCACAGTGCCTATACGCGAGCCGTAACAGACGACAGTGCACTTAAAGGTTGGCAGAAGGTGCTCAAAATTCCCTCCACCAACAGTAATACACGCCTCACGACGTCGATGCATGGATTGCCGAACATATGTAAAAATGCGAGGCCTTTCGCGGACACATCCACAGCGACTCTTGCGACGAGATCAGCGTCAGAGACAATGGGGGTCTCGTAGACGATGCCTTTGAGGTAAGACCAGAAGAATAAATCAATGCAGGACAATTCACACTGCGCAACTGATGCGCTGCCAAGCAGCGCCCTTTAGCACATTCGGGTGGCGTGTAAAAAATACAGTAAGATTCTGAAATAAAAGACAACAAATAAGGTAGAAAACATGCTTATTAGCCTATGTTTACAATGTGGCAGCTCGTAGCTAAAATTAGTGAGGGTGCTGCTGCAGAAAATTGTTAGCCTTTGTTTCAAAATTGTGTAAATTTGGTTTATTTTGTCATAG
>JAFIDM010029383.1:0-14310 GCA_023159025.1 Thereuonema tuberculata | reverse complement strand
TAATATTTTTTAATCCATTTCAAAATGTGTCATTTCCAAAAGGTACACAAAATGGTAGAGATTTTTTTTTTAATTGACTAAAAGTAGGATTTCTAATAGTCATTTTCAATCATTCAGACATTGATGTTGCAGCAAGGGTAGCAACTTTAAGTTTTACTGTGATAAAATTAAATATCAATTTGTTTATATACATTATATTTATGTTTTGTAAATAAACTATCAAACTTGTGCATATCTAGTAGTATTAATTTTAACGTGTGTGTCTTCTAGATTAATGGGATGAAATCGAGGCCACCACACTGTCAATTATAGAACAAAATTTATATCCCATTGTGCATATCTACATTGGTAAATTACTTTATAACTTGTTTTCAATCACACATTATTAGATAAGCAATTTGTTGATTAATAAAATTGTCATTCCTAATATCTAGCAGTTTTGCAAAACTTAAGTTATTTAAGACATTAAATATTTATTTCGTTAAAAATAATGCTAAACTATGAAGAAGAATTTTTTTCAACATATCCATTTAATATCTATAAGAGAATCGGTGTATTAAAAGCTTAATATTCACAGCGACCTATTGTACAAACAGTAATTTCAATTTCCTAATATGATTTTAAAATTTTTCAATAACTTCTTTCAAACACGTTTAATATTCATAGAGCAAAAAGGTTTGAACAAGCAATAATTATTGGAATGGGGAGTTGATGTTGCGGATTACTATAGCAACTAATTTATTTTTATGGACAAGATTTTATCATAAATCATAATAGTTCATTTATATTGTTTTCAAAAACAATTTCCAATACTGATTCCAAAGATCATTATATTTGTAAATAGCTATAAAACCTAAAGAATGGTCCTTTTGTTATTTCTAAATATTGCAGAATCACTTTTTTTGGAAAACATATCATTTGCTTCAGTTTTATAAATTCTTTTAAAAGGAGATCCAATATATGAACATTTTGCTGTAATTGACTTTAACAAGCAAATTTAAATTGTCTGTCTTCAATTTCTGTGTATTTGTTTCATTTGACTTGAATTGACTTGAATTTGCTGATATAAGATAAAGAATCTAAGAAATTTTCTTTTGCTGATGTATGTGGCTATTTACAAACATCAATGTTGTTCTGAATCAATTTTGATATGACTGTGTTGGCCCGACCTCGTTGGCCCAACATTGGCACAACCTTGTTGGCCCAACGTTGGCAACTCTGCCAATTCCAACGTTGGGCCAACGGTTACCTGTGAACGTTGGCCCAACGTTGACACGACTGCGTTGGTCCAACGTTGGCACGACTGCGTTAGCCCAACGTTGGGTAAGTGTATGTTGGCCGAACGTTGGCAACTCTACCAATTACAACGTTGGGCCATCAGTTTTGTGTTACGTGGGCTTCGACCCATATGATGAGCGATTCTCCGATTTGCCCAACCTGCCTCTTTCAAACAAATGATACGACCTCTTTCAAACTCTGACAGTTGCACGTAATGAATTCGAATCCTGCGGCGAGGCATTTTTTCAGTCGTTGAAATGTATCCTAACTCGCAATGCAACAGAAATTTTGACCATCAGATTTTGACCCCCGAAATAATGAAGATATGTCCTCCCAACGTTTTTTTTGGTTGAACAGATCTTGGGCCCCCCCCGAAAATATATTCTATATACGCCACTGCTGTGTTGGCCCGACCTCGTTGGCCCAACATTGGCACGACCTCGTTGGCCCATCGTTGGCAACTCTGCCAATTCCAACGTTGGGCCAACGGTTACCTGTGAACGTTGGCCCAACGTTGGCACGACCGCGTTGGCCCAACGTTGGCACGACTGCGTTGGCCCAACGTTGGGAAAGTGTATGTTGGCCGAACTAAGGCAACTCTGCCAATTACAACGTTGGGCCAACGGTTGGCCGTCAACGTTGGCCCAACATTGGGCCAGCAGTTTTGTGTTACGTGGGCTGAATCATCGTTATCAACCATCAGTTGTGCGACCCGGACACGAGTGTCGACCATGACCATTCACAGACGGCTGAGAGAGCGACATCTATGCTCGTACCGACTGCTACGCCACGTGCCACTCACGTCTGCACACCGTCGGGCCAGATTACAGTGGTGCTTGGCTCGATCCGGTTGGAATGATGCTGACTGGGGACGTAAAGTGTTTAGCGACGAATCCCACTTCCAACTGTGTCCTGATGATCGTCGCAGATGTGTATGGAGACGCCCAGGGCAGCGTGCCGATCCTGCTTTCACTATTTCACGGCACACAAGGCCTCAACCAGGAGTTATGGTCTAGGGGGCCATTTCGCTTGATAGCCGGACTCTTTGGTCGTCATTAGCGGCACACTTACAGCACAGCGGTACGTCGACGACATTCTGAGATCTGTTTTGCTACCCTTCCTTTTGCAGTACCCTGGCCTTTTTTTCAGCAAGATAATGCCAGACCACATGCTGCACGTGTTGCTATGATCTCTCTTGCAGCTTGTGAAACACTTCCTTGGCCAGCCAGATCCCCAGATCTCTCTGTAATCGAGCATGTCTGGGATATGTGGATGACCTAGCCCGACAATTTGGAGCAAATTTGGCAAGAAATACCACAGGAGACCATCAGGGAGCTTTATCACTCTATGCCACGTCGTGTGGCAGCTTGCATTCAGGGTAGAGGTGGGTCAACACCTTAGTGAGCTCGTGACTTTGTAACTCTGTAACTCTGAAATAAATCATTCAATTTGAAAGGTTAATTATTTTCTATTCTGTACATAATCTTCCTCTCCACCAATTTTTGTCTCCATCAGACAACTCCCCACGTAACACAAAACTGATGGCCCAATGTTGGGCCAACGTTCACGGCCAACCTTTGGCCCAACGTTGTAACTGGCAGAGTTGCCAACGTTCGGCCAACATACACTTTCCCAAAGTTGGGCCAACGCGGTCGTGCCAACGTAGGGCCAACGCGGTCGTGCCAACGTAGGGCCAACGCGATCGTGCGAACGTTGGGCCAACGCAGTCAAGCCAACGTTGGGCCAACGTTCACAGGTAACCGTTGGCACAACGTTGAAATTGGCAAAGTTGCCAACATTGGGCCAACGAGGTTGTGCCAAATTTGGGCCAACACAGTCATATCAAAATTGATCCAAAACAACATTGATGTTTGTAAATAGCCACATACATCAGCATAAGTAAATTTCCTAGATTCTTTATCTTATACCAGCAAAATCCAAGTCAAAAGAAACAAATAAACAGCAATTAAAGACACAGACAATTAAAATTTGCTTGTTAAAGTCCATTACACAAAAATTTTCATATATTGGCTCTCCTTTTAAAAGAATTTGTAAAACTACTGAAGCAAATGATATGTTTTCCAAAAAAGTAATTCTTTAAGTTTTATAGCTATTTACAAATATAATGTTCTTTGGAATCAGTATTGCAAATTGTTTTTGAAAACAATATAAATGAACTAATATGATTTATGATAAAATCTTGTCCATAAAAATAAATTATTAGTTTCTATTAACCCTCAACATCAACTCCCCATTCCAATAATTATTATTTATTTAAACCTTATTGCTCTGTGAATATTAGGCGTGTTTGAAAGAGATTAATAAGAAATTTTAAAATCATATTAGGAAATTGAAGTTACTGTTTGTATAATATGTCGATGTGAATATTAAGCTTTTAATGCACCAATTCTTTTATAGATATGAAATAAGATGAAGAAAAAATTGCTTCAAAGTATAGCATTTTTTTAATGAAATAAATATTTAATGTATTAAATAACTTAATGTAAAGTTGTACAAAACTGCTAGATATTAGGAATGACAATTTTATTAATCAACAAATTCCTTATCAAATAATGTGTGAATGAAAACAAGTTATAAAGTAATTTCAGAATGTAGATAAGCACAAGTTTGATAGTTTATTTACAAAACATAAATATAACGTATATACACACATTGATAGTTAATTTTATCACTGTAAAACTTAAAACTGCCATTGCTGCAACATCAATGTTGGAATGATTGAAAATGAATATTAGAAATCCTACTTTCAGTAAATTAAAACAAAATCTCTACCATTTTGTTTTCCTTTTGGAAATGACAAATTTTGAAATGAATGAAAAAATATAAATAATCATAACACTGATCTGAATTACAAATATTTTAATTTAAAATGTAATGACGAAAAATCAGTATTTGTAAAGCGATCTACATCATCAAGTTTGAATCAATTCTTCCTGTTTTAAATGAAAATTCAAGCCATTGCTATGCTATTTTATTATAGCCTTTTTATGCAGAACAGCAACATTCAGCATACTTTTAACTTAGATTGACTACTTTATCATTCATTATGAATTAAAAATAAATATTACACCATGCATTTACAAACAACCAAAAGTCATTAAAATAATATTAAGACCCTATACTGTAATCTCAACTTGCAAACAAACACAAAAAACTATTGTTCAAAATAAAATACTTTTAACACATAAAATTTAAAAATAAGTGCTTCTGAAGATTAATTCTACTGATGGTGTCTTCTTGATAATTGAAAAAAAAAGCAAACGCATTTGTGCTTCTATTTGCTGGTCGAGCAGAACAGTTTTCTATCAAATAAACGCACAGCTGCATTTGCGTGTGGAGTTTTTTTTTCCTCAGTCATTATCAAGACGCCAAACTGAAGTATCGATATAAAACACCATGAATAAGATTATTCCTGAGCAACACTATTATTTTGAAATTATAATTAACATGACCTTTTTTTAGTGTTCTTGATGTTCACTACTTTACAACCACTTTATTATCACTTATAACCCTTTCATTAGCTCTCCCAATTTGAATATCATTCATAATATATGGATGAATTATAAATAGCAAACACATATTTGTCCATTTAGTACCCCAAGGTACACCCTCAGTACTTATATCATTTATAGTTATCATTGCAATATGCCAAAACTTAACAAGTCCTTCACTATTCTGCCTGTCCAAAAGTGATGCTGCAACGATATTTGCTTCACGAAAAATTCTCAAACATAAATTGACATTCCGTCGTTCAAGATTACTTGGAGAAAGAGCTTCTTCATTTAATTTTGGAGCAATGATTATAGATCTTTGAGGTCGCGGTGCTCGGCTGTCAAGCCACCCAAGCTCACCACATTACAGTCCATTACATTACATTACATTACATAATTTTGGAGCAAGTTTTACTAAGCTGCTTTTTAATTCCCATGAATTAATATCAAATCTTTAAATGATACATTAAAAATTTCAGTTTAGTTCTCAGATCTGAGAAAAAAATGAAGCCTTCTCGGTTTGTTGGTTTATCCAATTATTTCTGAAGCTCTTAAGAATGTGGAACGAATCAAAAAGATTTTGAATCCACCGTTTTTTGAATTACTTATGAAAGTTGTTAACGTACCATCACAAAGCTGAGTGAATATATTTCTGTTGATCCTGTTGCCAGCAATGTTACTACTAAGAGGGTATCCAGCTTTTTTAAAATTTCTATTATCTGCTCTGTCATTTCTAGTAGATCACTAGCAGTTAAATTTTTAACAGGAATAAGGGCTGCAACATTTTTATTGTCTGAATATATAGAAGATATCATAAACCTCTGTATACTGTTGGCAGCCTGAAAATTTTTGTTTCCACTGAAGCCAGACAAAGTATTCACAGAAAAATTAATTTCCGGTCTTATAATAATCTCATCTAACAGCAAATCTACAAGTAATTCATGATTTTCTAATTTTTCAGCTTTTGTTTTTAAATATATAAAGCAAAAATTACAATGCTGTGTGTCTTTTGGAAATTGAAAGACTTTTGTCATCTCTTCTCATTTCTAAATTGGACCTGCATCCAGGCACACAATAACACGAAGGCATGTTTACACCTGAAAGAAATTTAACAGGATTTTAAAAAATGATTGTAAAATTTCAATATCAAATCCATTTCAATATTTAAATATTAAGTATTGAAATGGATATGATATTTTTATTTTTTCTTATATGTTTTGTTCAAGAATGTTCTCTAAATAGAGATAATATTTTTTTAAATTCTATTATTCAAGACTTAAATGAAATTACTTTAATATTAAAAAAAAGGGTATGTTAATATTGCCATCCACAAATATAAAAAACAATATTACTATTATTCTAATCTTACACTTTCAGTTCGTAAATTAATAATAATAATATTAATAATAATAATAATATTTTTTTTATTTGACTATAATTTTTAAATACAAAAGTTACCGTCCCTTTAGGAATGACAAATCCCTATCAACAGGTTCTGAATATAGGTATGCTATATTTAATTAATTTTAAATACAGTGTTAATACAGTATTAAAAAACATTAAAAGACTTACATCACTGTATATAGTTTTAAAGTGATTTTTTTGTCAAGTAGACAGCTAAGTGCTAATTTTCTAAAATTTTATATTAGGCAGTAACTTATTTTAAAATTTCAAATAATTTTCTGATTTAATTCTATATATATTTGTACTTATGTATTTTAAAGTTATCTATGTTTAGCTTATTTTTGTCGAGTAAAGTAAGAACTAGTAGGCTAACAATCAATATTAAGAACATTGGAAGTAAATTGAACAAAATAATTAAATGAGATATTATTATATTTGTGATGAGAATCCGCTGACGTAGGTCACCACTGTGACCCCTTGAACAGCGCTGGACGAAACACAGAATAAGAAAGAAACTTTTTCATCTAGGTTGTTGAATAAATTTTCAAGTATATAGTTAAAATGCCTCTTTCCATATTTATTATATGTAAGACGATAGGGAAGACGGATATTTTTCTTGTTTCTTAGATTATATAATGTGATATGTATTTAACGTTTGTCAATAATAGTTAATACAATTCAAGTTGAAATAAAATTCAATAAACACACATTTTTATAAGTTTCAAAAAATATATGTATTAAAGGAATTTGTATAAGCCCTGTGCAAGGTCTTGAAAACCGGTTTCCACAATGTTATGTATACAAATTCCTTTAATATTTTTTGAAAATGTGTGTTTATTGAATTTTATTAGATTATATGAAGATTTTTGTTTGTCTTCTTTCTGATACTCAAAAATTTTATAATAATTTTTAATTAGTATACTGTACTTGATTTTTTTTTGGATTTAGTATACTACATTGAAGCTTCTTATTTAACATTATACTTTTATCATTTACATTTTGCTTTAAAAAAATTAAGTTAAAAATTTTATTTTGCAGACTAATTATAGATTTTAAACAACTGTCATTGGTGTTGGCCCAAATGTTAGCAGCGTAATTTATATATTTGAATCGAATAAAGCATTATATAATATTTTAATCCGCGTTATATGATAGAATATGTATGTTTGTTTGACTTTTTAGTTTGTTTAACTTTTTAGTTTCTTTAACTTTTTAGTAATATTTTAATGTGATTATTCCAACAAATTTGTCATTTATTATCAAGTATTATAATTTTTTTTATGTGTAAAGCTAAATTATGGAAATGGGTGTCAGTGGATTTCAAACTATTTTCTTAGGCCTGACAGAAAATTAAAAATTGCCAAAAATCCTGCAAATTCTATAAATATAAATTCTTTTATCAACTTCTTGATGTGATGATTTCATCATCGAAATATTCAAATTGTTAATTGTTATAAAATTTATTAAATACATTACATTAAATTCTAAGTAAACATATATTTAAAAAGAATAAAACACTCTTACGGCATGATAAGCTGTTATGATTTTTTTACCAATTTTTTTTAGCTGGTAACAATCTTAATAACTTTATTAAATCTAAATAAGCAGTATTTAATCTAGATCAATAATCGATTACTGTAAATAAAGATATTTTCTGAATTACACAAATCCCATAAAATGCAATGAATTCAATTTTATTGAATATCCGTAATTAATATATTCATCTTATTCTTTATTTGGGCCTTCAGAACGGGATCAAAAAGGTATTAGGTCAAACTCTTTTACCCCCCCCCCCCCCCAATTCCTAAAAGATAAACCCCTCTATTTCGCAGATCAGTGCAGTAATAAAAACAAATCTCGGAGCCACTCTAAATACATATTATTTTAAGAAATCACATTTTTTTTCATATTTCAATTTTAATGGCTGCATCTCTTATACAAGTTGTTTTTTGGAGTATTTACATAGGCCATTTATCAAGATTTCTAATCATCTCTCGTATTTTTTATTTACTTTTTATTTCTTTTTTACTTTTTATTTTTTTTATAATTTTTATTTGAATATTGAATGAGGTTCAAAATTATTTTAGTATAATTAAAGAATACGACCATGTGAATAATTTTGAAGATTAATATATAATTACAACTAATTTCTTGTGGATGAAATACGGGTTGTATTGAAATACTATAAAAATTATGTATTAATAATCTTATGATTATTTAATGTGGCGCTGTAATGGCAAGAAATTTATATTTTTTATTAATAACGTTTTCACGTAGTAATATTTCAGTTTTTTTTAATAATTTTATTACAAAATCTACAGAATCAATAATTAATCTAGATTAATGATTCAATGAAAATAACTTATGAATCACATGTATACAATAAAATATAATTAATTTATTTATTTAATTTGGGATTTTATTCATTTTTTATAGTTTTAGCAGATGAAGTTATTCATTATATTCTTTAAAAGGCTGTTTATAAATATATATTTAAAATCGTGAACACAAAACAAACGAAATCTCCTTTTATTTTTATCAGCGTCTCCTCATTACAGAAAATATCCACATTTTTGAAATGCGCGCTATTATTTACTTAAATTAAATCCAATTATATTATTCTGTTAGTATAATTATGAAACACAACAGGTATTTGTTTTAAACAAATAAAATTTTAATGATTTCCTTCAACCAATGTTAATTAAAGAACCAATAATTAAGAGAAAAGAAAATATAAAATAGTTAAGATAAAACACATATTTTTTTTAACTAAAATTTTGTAATTCAAACAGATAAACAACAGCACAAAACAGATTTAATTAACAGTTTCAAAATTTCATTACTATTAGCTATGATATATCCATTATAAAATTTAATTATCATGTAATTTACGAAATATTCATTTATTTCTAAGTGTTTTTTTTAAAACTTTAAATGCAGAAAGAAACTAACATACATTCATTATTCGAAATTGACATGGCTTTTAGAGCAAGCCATGTGTTAGGCCTAATGAATTCGTTAAGATATATTTCAAAAGTATTTTAAATTATATTAAATAAAAAGGGTCTTACCTTTCTTATATCCAGATTCTCCAAAGAATTGTGTAAAATACATTCTATTCGATTGATAAAAACTGCAATTCCTCTCTTCAAAAGAACAATCGAAATGCCAATTCAACGAACTGTCCGAATCAAAGCACGGACAACGCCCGGAGGTGCTGGGGGCTCCCTCTACCGGGAGCTCGGCTAGGCGGCGCTTCTACATAGGGTGTTGCCCAGAGTAATTTTAACATTTAAATTTCATGCACTGAAATCATTATTTTAATTTTAAAATTACATATGTATTTTAATTTGCCAATAAAATAGACACATGATACCTAATTTGTCACTTTTAATTTGCCAACCAAAAAAACAACATTGGGCCAACGATATTTTCATAAAGTAGGCCCAACTCATAGTTGCCAACGTTGGGCCAACGCTTTGTGTTACGTGGGATGGTTTTTTTTTTTTTTTTTTGTTAATGAGTGTATTTACAGAAGGACATTTTCTAAGTTATATTATCTACTTCCTCAGATTAAGGAAATTTAAAATCTTCTCTTGGCATTGTGAAGTTAGCCCTTTCGTGAATCCGCCAGCTTTGTTTTGTTCTGAAGCAACATACACAAGATGTTTGACTTTATTTTCCTCATAACCTTTTATTATTATTATTATTCACTAAGAGTTATTGTCGATGAACTAGCAGACGAAATAAACGACAATGCATACACGAAACGAGGCGTTATTAAAACTACGGCGAAGGTCTTCGAACAACAAGGGCTCAAGGATTCAAAATCCTTTTCCAGGATTTTTGGATAGCCAAGCTGGCCTGGGACGAACTCCCACTAGACCTAGGAATTAGATGGGAACAATATCTGCAGCAAATCAAGAAAATCTAGCTCATAAGTGTGTTTAGACACTTTTTAAGATGGGATGACAAGAAAGCTTGTCGCGGGATACACGTTTTCTGCGACGGAAGTCCGAAGGCGTATGGAGTGGTGGTTTATACGAGACTACAGTTAGACAACGCCATCTACACCACGTTCTGCTTCGCACGATCCAAAATACGATTACTCAATTGGAGCTGATGGCAGCTCCTGGCAACTCATTTAATAAAAGACTTAAAATGGAAATTCTTCATCCAACAGACGATATTTCGGGCGGATTCTGCGGTAACGCTTGCTACAATACAAGATACAAAGATACGAGAATCTTTCATTACAGCAAAAGTATGAGAGGTACAACAATTTAAGCAACCAGATCAATGGAGGCACTGCGCTGGAGTAGACAACCCAGCAGATCTAGTTACGGGAGGGATTCAAGTCACCACACTTAAAGACAATTCATTGTGTTGGAACGGGCCAGATTGGTTAAGAAGAAAAGAATGTGATTGGCCTAAATCCTCAATAAGAAACGAAAAGAAGAGAGGAACAAAGCACAGCAGTTCATCTAACGATTTTATGTGAGGCTCTCTTCGACGTTGAAAGATTTAGCAGTTAGAGCAAGTTATTAAGAGTAATGTCATGGATTCAACGATTTGTCAATAATACAAAGACACAAGAACAGACTATCGGATCTTTGACTATTAAGGAATTACAGCAATTAGAGATATTTTGGATAAGAAGAGCTCAATAAGAACATTTCCACGAGGAGCTGAAAGCATTAGATAAAGAACAAAAAGTTTCCCCGACGTCCATTTTGAGAAATGCTACTTCAAGGTTAGTTAAAGATAACATTATACGACTACGTAACCGATTACAATTCTCATCATTAGATCCTGAGATGAAAAACCTCTATATCATACCAACAGAACACCACATCTCACAGTTGATCATAAGAGATTGTCATAAACGAATTCTACATGAGGTATTACTGAGACTCTCAGTGATTTACGTACGAGATTTTGGATTCCACGCGCCAGAAAAAAGAATAAGAGCATGATTTCAGTGTGTGTGATCTGCAGACGTCTACATGCCAAATAGATGACAGATGTTGTGGGACCCATACCGGAAGAAAGAGTCGTGCAGAGTGATCCGTTTAACATCACTGGAGTTGACTTTGAGCACCACTTTACTAAAAGAACGAAACAAAAACGTTTATCGCATTATTTACATGTGCTACTAGGAGAGCTGTTGATTTAGAGTTAGTGACAGACATGACCACTGATTGTTTTATATTGTCTATCAAGCAATTAATCGCCAGACGAGCCGTTCCAGCTGTTATATGGTCAGACAATGGAAGAACTTTCAAGAAAGCAGATAAAGAGTTGAGGATGTTGTTTGTCATTCAAATACGAACGATTCCAAGACTTCTTGACGGAAAAGCGAATTACGTGGCGATACATTGTAGAATATGCTCCCTGGTGGGGAGGTTGGTGGGAGAGAATGGAAATATCAGTCAAGACCTGTCTAAAAAAGGTTTTAGAAAGAGCCCGGTTAAATTATGAAGAGTTAAATACGATCTTAGCGGAAGTTGAGGTAGTAATCAACTCTCGACCCTTGACCTACATGTACAACGAAGCAAACGAACCAGAGGCTTTAATTCTCGCACATTTTTTGACAGAAAAAAGGATAACAAGTTTGCCTGAGACCACATATACCATAAACGGATGTCCTCATATGAAATTTGATTTAAGAAAAAGATGAAGGTTACCTCAGAAACTACTAAATAACTTCTGGTCAAGATGGAGTCATGAATATCTTACAGGTCTCAAGTAATTTAAGAGTAAGCCTACAACAAAACCTTTACAACAAGATGACATCGTCCTGGTCAAAGAGATGAATAAGTCGATACTGGGGAATGGCAAGAATTAAGAAGACATATGAAGATAGGGATGGACATATTAGATCTTGTGAAATTAAATTCCCTAATGGAACTAAAGACTGCTTTTTAGAGGGAAACGATATTTAATAGGGGGGGGGAGTGTAGAAATCTTTTATTTAATATAAGTTCATTTATTATGAACTAGATGGTACTACCTGTAAAACCCTTTCTTTAAGTTTGCATTCCCTGTAGAAACAGTAAAACCGAAAATGAATATAAGTAAAGAAACGTGGCTTGTTTGATTTGAATAAGAGTTAATGATTTATGTATTCTACAATTATTTTAATACTTTCTAATTGTAACCATTTATGATGTTGTTATTAGGGTGATTCTGGAGGACCGATGGTTTGCAGTAGGCGTGGAAGATGGCATATAGTGGGTGTACTTGCTGGAAGCGGGAGGAACTGCACAGGTTCCATGATATACATGAGCGTAAGAGATTATGTGTTTTGGATTAATAGCGTAATATATGAATCTTAGAATGTTTAAAATTCAATTTTGGAAATATACTCACTTTTAAAAAAAAATGTAAGAGCAATTCGTGGTTAAGATAATGCTTAAAATGTATAACGTAGAAATAAATTAATAATACACTAAAATTGTTGGTAATTAGCTCAATTCAACCTCAATGTAATCTGTATCTACATAAAAAATGAAAAACAATAACAAAAGATTTAGTTTGACCATTTTTTTAATACTCCTACACGAATTAGTCGCATACAAATTCGTCTTTCTAGAAATTAAGTGATTTTCAGGGTATCACAATCAAAAGAATGAGAAAAAAATTTTTTCCCTGCTTTCAAGAGAAAAGAAATTTTACTATAAATACTATGTGATCAATATGCGAAAAAATGATCAACACTTTAAAAAAATGTTAGATTTAATAACCACCCCATTTAATTATTTTCTTTAAAGACCTATGAAAGACTGATTTAAGAGTTCTTGAAATTGTTGGGATAGTATTCTTATATAATTAAATAAAATTGAATATAATTAAATATATCGAGATTATTACACTGATGTTTAACATAACTGATTTCATGAGGATAGAATCTGAATGTCTTGAGGAAAGTGAAGTTCAGAGCCCTGAAGTTTATTAGCTCTATTTTTAATGTACTCAAAGAGAGATGGGAAGAGAATGTAATTCCACGATGTTTGGTTTTTTAATGAGAAGATAGTTTCTTACCATAAAGTTTATAATTATATTGAATTTCATTGGTCTTTGTTGTGAATTGAACGATGGAACATTTCTGAATATTGAAGTGTAATTTATCACTGATAGATCATATGTAGAGATTATCAATGTCACATTGAAATTTGAGACAGTGCTCTATACTCGTAATCTCTTTTTATATTTTGCAATCATATGCATAAATAAGATATTCTAAGTTAGTCACAATGTCTGTAAGGTCATTGATGAAAAGGATGAAAAGGATAAAGAGAAGTGAACTCAGCTTAGACTCTCGAGGTACTTCGAAGTTGACTGTAAAGTCAGAAGATCCCTGTTTTAGAATTGCATCGGCGAGGGCAGAAAAAAGGTCGAGGTGGCGAGACCAGGCTCTCCATATTCTGTTCCTGTAAATTCTCATATGGAATGTAAGACGGATTACTTATATTTTTATCATTAAATTCATTATACAAACAAAAGTTAACTGAAAGAATTGATTTAGCATCATATACATTCCAAATCTTTGTATTTCATTTGCAAATTTTTCTTCTCTGTTAGAAATAAACAAATCAGATAAATAAAAACTGATTTGTCTCCACGTGAATCCCGCTAAAATTGGTTTAAGTTCCTTAAAATGATATGATTGGTGGGTTGTTTTTTGGAGTATTTACATAGGCCATTTATCAAGATTTCTAATCATCTCTCAAAGCAATGGAATAGCGACAATACATTCATATTCGCTAAGGTTTTAGTTAATTTTACTTAACTCTTTCTCTAATTTCTCTAATAAACTTCTATCAACCAATTTATATAAACCAATAAGAAATTCACAAAAATGGGTTTAACGTGCTGTCAAATCTATTTTGAAATGACTGTTAGGCCCAACACAAGAATAAACAATCAAAATGCTTCTCAGATTCATTTTTATGAGGGGGACTAGAGTACAGCTGTTTCACCATTCTACTGGATCTTCAGCTCTAGCCAGCCCTCTCGATAAAAACGAATCGGAGAGGCAGTCCTAAGATGAAGCCATAAGCCAGACTGGCTATGACCTCGCCGAAGGCAAAAGGCAATGAATTAAATTACCGAA